>JAKCPI010012531.1:0-13984 GCA_023213315.1 Euborellia annulipes
GAAGCGGTCAAAAGAATTTTTGGATAAAAATTATTTCTTTAATTATTTTGAAAATTTAAATATATTAGTAAATATTGGCTAGTAATTGAATAAACTCTAAACAAAATAAGTCAAGGAATTGAACTAGCGGTGTAGAGTAGTGTGAGTAGGGCAAGGCGCGGCGAGGTAACGGTACTTCAACGGACTCTGAAAAAATGGCTGGGTGAGTGATTTGTTTTTTTGTCCGGTGCTCCCTGTTTTTGCTAACTATCTCAAATAACATCAAGAAGATTAAAACACCAATTCGAAATATTTGTTCATTTGACCATACTGGTCATCTTGAACAAATAAATATCAAAAAATCCGTCAAGGGAAAGTGAAAATACAGCCAGTGATTTGATAGCGTGGTTTGGCCAGCCTCGTCGTTACAAACATTTATTAAAATACATCATCTCTAATTCAGCCAAACGAACATTTAATTTGAATATTATTAAGAAGAATATTATTGTGTTTTGGAAGAAGTCCTTCAAGAGAATATCACATCGACATCAATGACCCAGTACACCGTAGTTGTTAACAGATAAGCCAAAATTTCATTTATTTTTCGAAACTCAAAATTATTCAAATCTAAAATTAATTCAAAAATTAAAAACTATTTTTTTTTTTATTAAAACTTTGAAAAATAATTTGCGTCATCCCTAAGATGGGGTCAATATGTTTTGTTTTGAAAAATTAATACTAATCTAAAAACTAAAAACATTCGTCTTAAAATAATACTAGCTAATCTAAAAAATTATTAAAAATAAATTTAAAACAGCTCAAAATATTAAAATTAAAAAAAATAATTAAAATAAAAATACGTAAATGGATAATTATTAATTAATCTCAAAATGAACTATGCATAAAACTGAATATTAAAATAAACTAATTAAAAAATTAAAAAAATAATTAAAAAGAATTTAAGAAAAAGAAAATATTTAAATGACTTGTCTTGAAAATGAATTAATGAAAAAGATTTAAATAAAAATAAATAATGTTTTTTTGTAAAATAATCACAAATAAGAATATTTAATGCAAGGTAAAAGGGTGAAGGAAAAATAGAATTTATTAAATGAGATAAGAAAGTATGAGCCGGAACTGAATTGAAATAAAGATGAAATGATGAAATAAAGAATAAACCTAATCTAGACTAGTCTTGAATTAAATAATAAAGAATTGAAGTAGAAAGGAAATAGAAAAAGTGATTAAAAATAATTATTAAAAACAGAACTAATGAATAAAATTAATTCACCCCAAACCAAAAAATTAAATATTCTAGTCAAACATCTGTGATATTAACATCTGTGATTATTTACAATTTAGATTTAAGAAAATTTATTAACTGTGATATTTTTCAAATTTAAAAATAATTATCCATTTTTATTGTTATCGTTATAATTGTTATCTGTTTATCTGTGATATTTTCTAGTTATTTATTTAATTTATTTATTTATTTGCGTGTTATTTATTCATTTGTTAAGAAATTTTGTGTAGTAATATTTTGTAAATTTTTGCCTGTTTAAAGAGAAAAGAAAATAAGTTTATCCAAAAATTCAAAAAAGATCCGCTGGTATTTAAAATAATTTGCTACCGTACGACCGAATAATAAATTGTTGAAGTTTATTTTGGGTTAACATCTGAAATTAATTTTGTTTTTTTTTTTGTATTAAGATCTTACTTGTCCGATTCCCATCACGAAAGGGTTTGTGATCCTGACATCTTATCCTGTTCTCATATTTTCTCTTTCAGCAGCACAATTTCAACTTTTGTTTTTATCCAGCTAGAGAGGAACCTAGAGGCAAAATCTAGTGTTGAGTACTGAGCCGTGCCTCAACACACCCCCAATTTTTCGGTGCTCAACAATACCTCTGTAGTGCACAATTGGTTTTAAGTATAAAATCAATTGTGTGCTTTTCAAAATTTAATTAGGAGGGTCTTTTTCTCAACATTAACATCTTTGATTGATATTTTTTTTTAAATTACCATCATTTTTTTTTTAATTTATCAATCAATCGAGAGAAAAGCTAGACGGTTCAATATATTTGGGGTCCAGGCATTCTTATTTAAGCCTTTTGGTATCCAAATGGCTTAAATAAAATCATCGGACTGCCTGGAGTCCGAAGCAGTGACTTTTGGTATACGAGGTTAGTACGCTACCTCTTACACCAAGCCCCGAGGGCGATGTAAAATTTATTATGGGGAAATATTTATATTTTGTTACCATGGCAACCATTTCTCCTAACCTTCCTATGAAGTACAAGAGTAAAGTGTGCTTCAAAAAGATTTCAATTGCAAAATGAGAATTGATTTATGAATTTTAAACAAAATCGTTGGAGCTAATTTTGAGAAAGTCGAAAAAAAAAAAAATGAAAAAGTACATCAGTAAAGTAGTAGTACTCGTTGGGCAATTTTGTTCAAAAGCTTCGTGTTACGTCTTAGAGGGGTGCCTAACTTAAACATGAAATTTTAACCCTCCTAGCTTATTTCGGTCTTGAGATATTTTGTTCACAGACAAACAGACAGATACACAGACACACAGACAGACAGACCATGTCGCGAAAACCACCTTTTCAGGGAACCTCAAAACGTGTATATCCATCAAAATCTCGACATAGAATTTTTAACCTGAGTCCAATACTTTCTCTCTATATTTATATCACTATATACATAGGTAAGAGAAAGTAAAACTTAGCTTGTAGTCTTTATAAGTGTCTTTAACAACCTTAAGTGACTAATTTATACAAAATTTTTTTCAGCATATCATAAATATTAGGAACCGACCGAATATTCGGTTTCGGTTACGGTTTCGGCCAGTTTCGGCCAAAAATCATGGTTTCGGCCGTAGTTTCGGTTTCGGCCAAAAAGTGGCCGAACCTTTCGGCCGGCCGAAACCAGAGTCTGAAAAAATGGGATGAGACTCGCATGCAAAAAAAAAAAAAAAAAAAAAAAGGTCAAATAATTTGCACTTGTAGTCCAGTCAAATTTCACATTAAATTCGCAAACGCGAAATAACGCTGCATTTTTGGTATGTTATTTTGACCCCTTAGGAGCGTGTGAAACCACATTTTGCAATCAAAAAAAAGTTGTGCTACCTGCATAATACGAGAAAAATTTCAAAATTTTCGGACATTTTTCAGTTTTGCAGTTTAATTAAAAAAATATGGGCTTTTGACATTAGTTGTTATTATCATTTTTAAAGTGCATTAAATTTCAAACAATTGAAGCCAAACCACACCTTCGTAAGTTTAATAGTTTTTGAGATATGATGCAATTTCATGTAGGGCTATTTAAAACTTGTATTATTGGAATTTTTGTTTTTGTTTATAGGAGAACTATAAGAGCTAATGACCCCGTTTTGCGCTTAAATGAAAGGTAATTAAATGTGCTAAAACTCAATTTATCACAACTTTTCTCTTAGCATGAGCCGTTATGTCGATATTGGGCTTAAAACACAACAGAAATTTTAGAATTTTTAATTTTATTTATGTTTAAAGCCAAATATCGACATAACAGGCTCATGCTAAGAGAAAAGTTGTGGAAAAGAGTTTTTTAGCACTTAATTATCCTTCATTTAAGCAAAACGGGGGGGGGTCATTAGCTCTTATAGTTCTCCTATAAACTTAAAAAACAAAAATTCCAATAATTTACAAAGTTTTTAAATAGGCTACATAAGAAATTGTATCATATCTCAAAAACTATTAAACTTACGAAGGTGTGGTTTGGCTTCAATTGTTTGAAATTTAATGCACTTTAAAAATGATAATAACAACTAATGTCAAAAGCCCTATATTTTTTAATTAAACGGCAAAAACTGAAAATGTCCGAAAAATTTTGAAATTTTTCTCGTATTATAGTAGAACAACTTTTTTTTGATTGCAAAATGTGGTTTCACACTCTCCTAAGGGGTCAAAATAACATACCAAAAATGCAGCGTTACTGGGGGTTTGCGAATTTAATGTGAAATTTGACTCGACTATTACTGCAATTTTTGTTTTTTTACGATTACAAGAAAACTACAAGGGTTACTGACCCCGTACTGCGCTTAAATGAAAGGTAATTAAATGTGCTAAAACTCAATTTATCACAACTTTTCTCTAAACTTGAGCGGTTAAGCCGATATTCGGCTTTAAACATAAGCAAAACTGAAAATTGTAACATTTGTGAAAATCGTGTACATTTTCAATTATCATATCTCAAAAACTATTAGAGATACGGAGCTGCACATTGGCTTGAATTATTTCAAATTTAATATACTTTAAAAATGCTATAAGCAACAAATGTCAAAAAGCCCATAGTTTTTTTAATTAAACTGCAAAAACTGGAAAAAAGTGCGAAAATTACGACAGTTTTTCTCGTACTACGCGGGAAGCACAACTTTTTTTAATTGCAAAATGTGGTTTCGCACTCCCCCAAAGGGTCCAAATAACATACCAAAAATGCAGGAATACTTTACGTTTTGCGATTTAAATGTCGATATTGACTGGCCTATTGAGGGAGAAAAATTTTTAGTCTCCCTAAAAAAAAAAAGGTAAAATGAAAAAAAATTTTTATAGGAAATACAAGTTTCGGTTTCGGTTACGGTTTCGGCCGAAACTAAGGTTGAGGCCGAATATTCGGTTTCGGTTTCGGTTTCGGCTGAAAATCTTGTTTCGGTCGGACCCTAATAAATATATATAATTAATACTGTAATAGTAAAACGGGGATAAAAAATTATGAAAATTAAATTAAAAAAAAAAAAATTGAGGAAGGTGTTGAAAGGGAGAGAATGTCTCATTTTTCAGATGAGAAATTTGTGACATAAATGGATCCATTCAAGCAAGAAAGAAGAAATGAAAATAGACAGATGAGAAAGGGAAAGAAAAAAAAAAGAATAGAATAGAAAAAGAAGGAGTGTTAGCGTTAGAAACGGACAAATAATGAGAAAAAAATAATAATTTTTTAACTTTTTTTTTTCCTTTGATAAATAATAATACATTTGATCTGACACTCATTCTATATGCAGAGTAAAAAAATCTGGTGTGCCTGGCGCACACTCTTACCTTAAGTAATCGAAAGTTGAGTTCTGTGCTTGTCACACCAGATTTTTCGTGACATATATTTAGTTTCCGCCGATATATTAAAATTCAAGATGTAAAATTTATAAGTATGAATATAAATATTTATATTTTGTTACTATTTCACCTATCTTTCCTATGAAGAACAAGAGTAAAGTGGTCTTCAGAAGATTTCAACGGCAAAATGAGAATATACATTTTAAAGAGCATCTAAAAAATAATTGATTTTTTAATTAAAAAAAAAAATCGTTGAAGCAAATTTTGAGAAAATCGAAAAAACTTAAAAAGTACATCAGTAAAGTACTAGTACTTTTTGGCTGATTTTGATTAAAAGCTTATTTTTCCGGTCCCGGGGGTGTTTATCTTAAATATAAAATTTCAACCTCGTAGCTCAATTCCTTCATGCTTAAAATTGAACACCCACCCACACACAGACACACAGACAGACCATGTCGCGAAAACCACTTTTTTGGATTCAGGGGACCTCAAAACGTGAAGATCCATCAAAATCTCGACATCGAATTTTTGACATGAATCCAATACTTTCTCTCTTATATATATAGGTCTATTACATATATATGTCGTAGACAGATCGTGAAATTAGACAGTTCATGAACTGTCTAGACATTTCATGAACTGCAGCCAGATCGTGTAATGGTCAAACAGTTACATGATCTGGCTAAAAATTTTAGACAGTTCATGAAATGCAATTGGGCCTTAGACAGATCGTGTAATGCTCGAGAAATACATGAAATGTCTAAATTTTTTAGGCAGTTCATGAACTGCCTAACAGCAGTTTTGCCGATCGTGTACTGTTTGTAATTTAATGCAATAAATCTAAAAAAAAATTTTTATTTTTTCGAAAATCAAAAAAAGGGCTTCTATACGTTGTAGACATTTAAAATCGCTTTAATTAAAAAAAAAATTGAGGTAGATAGCTTCAAATTTGTGGCCGCTGGAATCTCCCAAAATTAGAACCCCGAGACGCGCACCTTAACTCAAGATTTACAAAGTGAGGAAGATTTGGAAAATTTAGTAATCGTTAATAATAATAATATTGAAAAAAATTGACTTTTTTCGAGATCTTTATTTGCTTTACAAACAGTACACGATCGGCAAAACTGCTGTTAGGCAGTTCATGAACTGTCTAAAATTTTTAGACATTTCATGTAATTCCCGAGCATTACACGATCTGTCTAAGGCCCAATTGCATTTCATGAACTGTCTAAAATTTTTAGCCAGATCATGTAACTGTTTGACCATTACACGATCTGGCTGCAGTTCATGAAATGTCTAGACAGTTCATGAACTGTCTAATTTCACGATCTGTCTACGACATATACATAGGTAAGAGGAAGTAAAAACAGGGTGAAATTCCCTTAAATAAAGATTTCAAGTGTTATGTGACTTTAAAAATTTCAATTTAATATTTATTTATTATTAAATGCTTTTATTTAACTTACCCTTTCAAGGTTAGTCTTTCCTTAAGACACTTCCCGATGAGCTAAAGTTGTATAATTTGATATTTAAGGATCATTTTTATGACACAAATTGTATGCATATTTTTATCAAACTAATATGGTACTTTTTTGAAGCTACAATAAAAATGACTAAAAAGTTTAAAATATAATAAAAAACTTTAAAAAAAATACTTTTATTTAAATTGAACTAAAAAGAGAGAAAGAATTTAATTGTTCTTGTTAAAATTGTTGAATATTTATGACTTAAAATAAAAGCGCTCATTGATATCCCTTCGAAGCGCCCCACGCTTTTTTTTTTTTTTTTTTTCACACTCACACTCACACCACATTCACACAGTCTTTTCGGCAACTCAGGCCATTAAGACTTTAGACGATAACCGTTATTATATAAATATACATATAGGGGTCCAGGCATTCTTATTTAAGCCATTTGGTATCCAATTGGCTTAAATAAAAATCATGGGTCGAACCCGCGACGTTCGTATACGAGGTTAGCACCTAACCTACGCGCGAGGGCCCCACGCTTTTATTTTAAGTCTTAAATAGCCCTCGGGGCATGGCGTAGGGGTTAGCGTGCTAACCTCATATACCAAACATCGCGGGTTCGGACCCCAGGCAGTCCGATGATTTTATTTAAGCCAATTGGATACCAAATGGCTTAAATAAGAATGCCTTGACCCCATATATGTATATTTATCAATAACGGATATCGTAAAAAGTCTTAAATGGCCTAAGTTGCCGAAAAGACTGTGTGAATGTGTGTGTGAGTGTAAGGGTGAATGAGAAAAAAGTGTGAATGTTTAAAAAAAAAAAAAAAAAAAAAAGTCTTAAATATTCAACAATTTTAACAAGAACAATTAAATTAAATTAAATTCTTTCTCTCTTTTAGTTCAATTTAAATAAAAGCATTTTTTTTAAAGTTTTATTTTCATTTTAATTGACATTTTCTTGAGTTTTTGAAAAGGGCCCATTTGGAATATTAATACCCTGTAGTAGTATCCTCAATATAAAAGCTGTGATTGAAATAAATATTAGTTTGAATTATCGTTGTGAAGTTGTATTGAATCGAAATTAAAATAATTTCACGTATACTCGTTTAAAAAAGCAAATCAATCATTTCGATGATTGGCACGATAATAGTTGTAACTTCACTGATTCAGACGTTTAAAATTTCTTCTCTATTCTACACTATCGATATAATGAAATAATGAAAATTTTAACCTAAATTGAATTGTGTTAAAAGAATTTAAATTTAAGAGATGTTTGTGGTGTTAACAAAACAAGAAATAAAGTGAGAACAGGTATTTTGGAATCCACTTGTGCTAGTCCAATTGATTCTTAATGGGGGTTCGATTATCCTGCTTTGCTCCATGTGTGTCCTCCACTCTCCTTCGGGATTACTACACGCACACATGCTTACATCTATTATTGTCTACCGCTCTCTAGGGAGCTGGAGGGGAAGGAACGAGCCAAAAGAAAATGCTCCCTTGGCATTGTTTAAAGACCATTATTGTATCAAAATGAAAAATTATTGCCTAAGAGCTTTTTGATGATGTAATTTAAGAAAAAAAGGGATATTGTCTCTGCTAAGCATTTTTTTTGTAATTATCAAATAATATTTAAAATGGACCCTGTTACGCATTAGTGTGTCAAGCGCCACCTACCGAGATTTTGAGAAAATTAACATTAAAGTTTTTTGTTTACATATTGGATAATATATAATTTTTTTGTCAATTGTGCAAGTAACATTAAATATAAATTTTTTTAGGACATATTTCATAAAAAATACTATTAATAATAGCATTTGAAACAATATTCCGTGCTTAACTCAATTTTTAATTTTTTTAGCGCTTGTCACACTATTGCATAAACAGGGTTCAAATAGTGCTATGTTTCAAATTTACTGATGAAATAATACAGTTTATGTATATCGATATTAGTTGACTTGTGATTTCGTTTCTGAAGTAATTGTAAATGCGGTTACACACGTAACTGCAAACTTGAGAAGGATGCACGTGCAATCTTTTTGTACATGCAAACTGTAGCGTCTGTAGGAAAATTTTGAGCAAGCATTTTAATTGTGCAAACCGCTTGATGCTCGATTGAATTTTATGCACAAGCATATTTGCCCAAGCAAAACTCTCCGCCATTTTATAGACTTCTTGACATTTGATATTTATTTTATATAGGCTACATTAATTCATTTAAATATTAATATTTATTGTGTCTCGGTTACACACGCATACATACACACAGTCTTTTTCGGCAACTCAGGCCATATAAGACTCTAAACGATACTCGTATTTTATTAATATAGGCCTATATATATATTTGGGGTCTAGGCATATTTATTTAAGCAATCAATGTTTACTTCTTATTACAAATTCATCAAAAAATAGGGAAATTAAAAAGGAGAAAACAAAAGAATATCATATCTAATCGCAAACAAACCGACTCAAATCAATAAATAAATGTCAAAAGTTAACATTTCAATTCGATTTGATTTTTATATATATAATATTAAATGCATGCACGAGGAATAGGCGGCGTAGGAGAAGTCAACTTTTTTCAATATATTTTATCCATTTTATTTCTGCTTAACGAAGGGAATAAAAGTATAGTGATTTAAAAAAATTTCAAATGTAATATTCGATTTAAGGTTCCATGAATCTGAAGATATTATTTTCGTGTTTTTTCCAAAGTATTTATTATTAATAAGAAAATTATTAAAGTGACGTTTTGATAAAATATAAAAAAATTAAAGTAAGCAATGTCTGTAAGATACCGTCGTCAATTAAACTGGCTAGCGTTTGAAACATTATAATTTAATCAGGAAAATGAAATTAAAAAACACAAGGTTATATGTTTCAATAAAATATTTTTACAATGAACCCTTTATCAGACTTAAATAAGAATGCCTGAACCCCCAATATGTATATTAATCAATAGCGGTTATACGATAGCCGTCTACCATACCATTCTGACATGTATGTGTGTGTGAGTGTGAGTGTGAATGAGAAAAAAGTGCGAGTGTTAAAAAAAACCTTTATCAGGTCTATTCTCTAAAAACAGACGTTAAAATTTAAAATAAACAAATAGGTGTTAAAAAGTAATGTACAGCGTTAAAAAATGCTATTCAAAATCATTTCCTTGCCTCAAATAGGTCTAGCTATTCTGTAAACAAAAATTTAAAGCCAAAGCGTTAACATTTAGTAAATGGTGTTAAAAATTAATGCCATGTCTAGGGGGTGCCTTTAATATTTTAACGTCATATTTAAAATAACTTTTCACACTTTTTCTCATCACACTCACATCACACACATTCACACTGTCTTTTCGGCAGCTCAGGCCATATAAGACATTTACGATAACCGTTATTTATGAATTTATATATATCTGGTATCCAGATGGCTTAAATAAAATCATCGGACTGCCTGGGGTCCGAACCCGCGACGTTTGTATATGAGGTTAGCACGCTAACCTCTACACCACGCCCCGAGGGCTATTTAAAATAAAAATGGTATCCTTAACCTAAAGAGCAAGGTTATGATTTTGATAGCTTTTTCACAAAAATAAAAGCAACATGTTAACGTCGCTGTTAAAACTTTATTTAGAGAATAGCATTGTTTTCACATTACTTTTTAACACCCATTTGTTTATTTTAAATTTTAACGTCTGTTTTTTAGAGAATAGACCTGTAGGCCTATATGTGTTTAACTTCAGAGATAATACAAATAGTAATTAATTTAATAATTTGCCTAATACCATTATCAAATTGTTTTGTTTTTTTTTTTGTTTTTTTTTTATTTATTGTTTATGGTCTTTTTCGGCAGACTAAGGTCATTTAGAAGCCGTCCCTATTTATTTCGATTGATGAATAGCCAATTTAAATTTGTTTACCTGAGATGGTATACGAACCCTCGACCTCTAACACCAGAATCCGCTGCTTTATTTCCAAGTCACACACAGGTCGTGGGTTGAAATTGATTTTATATTTAGTTGAATGGTAACTTTATTATCTATTTTATTCATAACTTGATTAGATATACACTATTAATTGATTGATATTTAAATTTACAAGAGAAATTGTGACAGGCGAGGATGTCAGCAAGTAACAAATCGAATTTTTGACATGAATCTAATACTTTCTCACTATGTATTTATATATATTAACACATATAATTATATAGGTATGAGAAAGCAATAGATTAAAATTAAGGGGGTTCAGGAGCGACGTTTAAACGTACTTAAAAAAAAAACTAGACCAGTGGTTCCCAACCTTTTTTGATGTGCGGCCCACTTTTTCCATAATTTTTGAGGTGCGGCCCACTTTTTCCGTAAAAAAAAAAACGCTGAGGCCCAGTGTATATATATAATTTTATATAAATATATATAATTTTTATCTTTTCTTAGACGTCCGCGGCCCAGTTCCAATCAGCTCGCGGCCCACGGGTTGGGAACCGCTGAACTAGACTATTATAAGGAATTTTTCAATGTGTTTTTTTTTTTAAATAAATTAAATTCATATGAGATTATTGGGTTTTAAAATAAGCTTAGATGATTTATTTAAAAATCAACTGTCAAATTAGTTCAGCATTCTTGCAATAGATGGCAGGCTAGTCTAACAGCTAAAAGATACATATTATATAATAACATTTATAAGTATTTATTGTTAAAAGATCTATGAAAATCAACCAAATGCATTAAATATTATTAGCTACCATTCCCAGACAGCCTGGAATATTGCAGCAATATTGCAGAAATATGGCCAATCTTGCTCAATATTGAAAATATTGCAGCAACATTGATGCAATATTGCAGCTCAAACAGCAACATTCCAGCAATATTGCCGCAATATTACTGCAATGTTCCAAAAAAGGCGGACATAGGAATATTGCAACAATATTGCTCCAATGTTGCTGCAATATTCCTAGCTTGGAATATTGCCGCTGCAATATTGCAGCAATGTTGCCAATATTTTGCAAGATTTGCAATATTGATGCAATATTCCTGCAATATTGGCAATTTAAGCAAGATTCGCAATATTTCTGCAATATTGCTGGAATATTCCAGGCTGTCTGGGTTCTGACATCTCTTGGTAAATTTTTGAATTACTTGATTTTTTGGCATACTTTTTATGACACACTACGCCATCTTATCGGGAAAAACATGCTTAACACCTTCGCTCCTATTCCCCCCTTAAGTATCCAAATTAGTTAACTATTAAAAAATTCGAAGGTTATGCGTGTTTTTGTTGACTCTATCGATAATTTGGGATAAGTTTGCCAGTTGACTACTGTTAGCTGTGAAGCCACCGGTCATAAGAACGAATTTGCCTCTGCACTCTTCAAGCCAGGTCATTTCGAAACGGCTATCATAACTTGCTTTCCTCACTTGGCTGTAGTTTTATTTTAAAAGCTATTTAAACTAAAAACAAATATTTTTTTTAAATTCATTTGCATTCTTACTTCTTTTTATTTCCTTTCTCTCTTTTATAATAATAATGGATGGTTATTAAATTATTCGTAACAATATCTATGTCCAATACTGAAAATGGCCGTGTTTTGAATTTTAATGCTTTTAAAAAGTTTTCTGTTTATAGCTATATACAATAATTTTAAATGCAAGCATTAGCCTACTGTTTATTAAGTCGATTGTATAATTTTAGTATTTACAATTTATTTTATTAGAAAACAATGCTAATATGAATTCCCATTTATTGCTCTTGAAAGTTTCTCTCCGAATTTATTATAGAAAATTTGAATAAAATGACAACGCCATTTTTGTTTTTTTAACTTAAAAGCGATTTGTCGATTGAATGACATTAAACAAAAAAGTCCAGGTTTGTTTTTGATTGCTGGAAGGTAGGCAACACAAATGCCAAGTCCTTTGGAACGCACATACGTGCATATTTTTATTATTAGGTACTTTTCTTTGTATTTTAATTAAACTGTGTAGTGCAACATTGTGCAATATGTCCGTTCAGAAAGTGAAGAGGGAGGAGAAGGAGTTTCCGAGTTTGTTTACACGCTTGCTTCCCAGTCTATTTTTCTACCACATAGGCTTGAGATCTCTTAAACAAAAATGAGAGAGTTGGTAAAACGAAAATGTGTGATGAAAATGAACGAAAATCAATTTTTCACCGAAACCTCGGATTAACCGGCCAAACGGGTATCCCGCCAGACCGGTTAAGAGGAGTTATACTGAATATGAATGACGATATTGATTTTTTTAAAGGACGAAACGCTGAGGGTTGTGCTCACTATATATCTATCCGAAAAAATTTGGAAAAATCGGCTGAAACGTCTAGCGAATTTAAATAAAAATAATTATCAATGTTTTATTTATCAAGTAGACCTGCATTCTACATATGAAGGAAATTCAGTTTTATTTTAAAAGCCTTTACATAAGAAACGTTAATGTTTCTCAAAGAGAGTAGAAAAAGTAATTTTATATTAAATTAGAGGAGGTTTGATAATATTGGATTTGCGTTTAAACAAGTGTCCGCTTGAGTCGCTACTAACAAGACAGTGTTTCACTTCACGATGGAGAGGGTGAACCCCTCCCTGTATTAAGCTTAAATATTGATATTTATTTGAATTTCCTCTTAATTACACATCTATAGAGTGGCTAAAGAGGGCAACCATTTTTTTTTTTATTAAATAAATAAGAATGGGGTCCAAATAAACTTTTCCACCCTCTGCCAACTCTTAAAAAAAAACACTTTGAATATTATTAAAAAACATGTGTGCAAATCAAATACGTTCGATGTTGTAAAAGAAATAAACGTTTTGATCACTGAAGAAACCCCTCTCCTAACTCTCCGCAACAATGAAAGCGTTGCCATGGATTTTCACTTATATTTGATATTTGAAAATGATAACAGCCCTATAAATAACGGAGCTTAATTTTCAATTTTTTTGCTAATGTGAAGTAATTATGGATTTGAGAGAATGTTAATGAGAGGAGATATCTGGGCAAGGTGTCATTGTAAGTGAGAATAGATTCTACATTTACCTATTATCATTAATTGACAATCTTCTTTGACTAAATTAATTAATATTCAATCTTTCCAGACAACATTGCTATCGACAACGGAGACTTCGAAATAAAATAAATACATGACTCGACCACCTACAATGAATATATACAGAGCTTGAAATATTCTTTAAGCTCTTTTCAAGGAACCTGAAAATTAACGAAAATTTGTCTGGCTTTTAAAATTGCTAAAATAAACATCATTTGACTCGAACACAATGAACGTGTATTTATTTAATTATTTAGGAATTAAACCCCCAAAAACGTTTTAACAGCATTGGCAAGTACTAACTACCTATTCAAAAAAAAAAAATGTTTTTTTTTATTTATTTAAGAGTCATTTAAAGTCGCTGAAAATATAAGAAATATTAATAATTATTGAGTATGTTCCGT
>JAKCPI010012532.1:0-79037 GCA_023213315.1 Euborellia annulipes
TTCGCCCCCTCCGCCCTCAAATGCTAGCTACACCGCTGGTGGCTAATGAGTTGTATCAAGGAAGGATGGCAAAAGCAGAGACTGGCAGCCTAATTTTTTCTTTAAAATAATTTATTTTGCCGAATATTTCGGTCTTGATAGAGGATATCTTCAGGGCTAAAATTTATTAACATTTTGCAATTATAGAGGACATCTTCAGGGCTAAAATGTATTAAGAACTTTAGCCCTGAAGATGTCCTCTATCAAGACCAAAACGTCGGTCAAATAAATTATTTAAGAAAAAATTTTGCTGCCAGTTTTTACTTTTGAAACCCTTCCTTGTCTTTGTTTACACGTAAGAATAATATTAAACGCAACAATAATAACTCATTATTTTTCAATTTTTCACACCAAAAAAGTGTCTTTAGAGGGTCTAAATTTATTATAGAGATAAATTTTATAATGCTAATGCATTTCCAAAATGGCCCTCAAGATTATTGGGGTTGGCCACCCCTGTTCTAATTGAATATTTTTGTTGTTAATGACTATAGGTCTCTCGATTTTTTCTTAAAAAATCAATTTCTACTATTTCTTTTTATTATAATTCATTTATAGAAATTATTTGAAAGAGGTTTTATAAAAAAAAAGTTATTCTACTTATATTGTTTTCGCTAGAGAGGTTCTTTCCAAGTTATATATTTATTTCCCGAGTTTTAAAATAAACATAAGAACTAGTATCCAACGGAATTCTCTACTTATTTTCACGCACGTATATTTCGTCGTATTTTCCTTGGATGAAATCTTTTTCTGCATCTTCGCAGTCTCCCCCCCCCTTCTCTCCACTTCTGGCGAGCCCATCATGAATATATTAAGCGAGCCCCAATTAGACAACACCAGTTTTAAACTAATTTGCGCCCTTAGTAAGGGCGGGGAGGACCTCTATTGCGCCTTCTAGAGTTATAATTCGCAAGTTCAACATTGCGGGATTGTGCCTGGCCATTAGAGCCCTTAGGTTTAGGGAGGGTCCTACAACCGCCACCACGACTTGCACCACCCTTTCTCTCTCCACAAAGACCATTTTCCTCAAAACGGGCCGACATTTGCGCACCAATTGCTAATGCCAACACATATATGCAAAAGTTTTTCAAAAGATTGTACAGCATATACAACAAGAATATCTTCTTTATTTCTACTATTTACGGAATAATATTCATTTATAATTTATCCTTAGGCTATTTATTTCGTTTGTGTTTTTTTAAATCTTGAACACACCACTTTCCTATATAAACGTTCATAAATACATCTTCCTCTTCAATATAAAGATTTCGCGAACAAAGAAGAAAGTTGAAAAACTTAGAAATCAATACTACCATATTCTAATTTATTTATTCAATAAGCTTTTTTTAAGATCTTTCTCTCTCTGTCTGCTTTAAAGATTTTATTTTTGTTCATTTCTGTTAGTTTTTTTTTTTTTTTTTTTACTTTTTGGTCAAATTGTAGAATTGTTCTGCTACTTCCGCTGGAAGAGAGACTAAGAAAAGATTCCAATTCATTGATGCAAATAGAAATATTCTCCATAACAAGTTGGGTGGAATGGAATTACTAGTTATATTAGAGATAAAGAGAATAAAGTAAAATCACAGGGAACCGATTGATGGTTATTTCCAAAGTTCGGCCGAGTTTAATTTAAAATACATACTGCTGCAACTAGTTATAAATAATTTTGTATCAACAGATTTTTTGTGTCCTTTCGTTTCTTAATGTTTCCTGGAAGGTAGGCAGTCCAAATGACTTAGTTGCGTTGTGGGAGCCTAATTGCCTATGAGGCCTGTAGGTGCTGCCCATAAACCATCCTTTATGAACAATAGACAAAATAGCCTTTTGATATCAAATATATTAGAAATTTATAGAATTTAAACATTTTAATTATTTTTCATCTTCATATTTAGAAAAAAATCTTCCGCCAAATATTTTGCCCAATTTTTAATCAAATTATTCTCATATTAGTAATGATAACTGAGAACCAGAGGCTTATATGATTTTTTTCACACGCAAATAATTTTAAAATACACTACATAATATATTGTTATATTTTATCGAAGGCGAAATTTTCATTTAATTTTTTTTTTTAATATGTGGATTTTATAGCTGAATCGTTAATGTGTAATGAAAAAAATGGGATCTATATATATTTCTTTCATTAAGCCCTCTATGCTGACGTTTCAGTTTTGGTTAAGACCACGCTCAGAGCTAACCAAGACCGAAACGTCAGCATAGAGGGCCTATTAAAAGAAATATATTTCGCTACCATTCTTTTCTTTTTTACACATTAATTGTCACTTTTTTTTCATTGATTAAAAGTTTCTGGATTTCTCCAATGAGCGAAGCAGCTAGTTTTTTCAATTTATTTATTATTACTTAATGTGCCAGGACCGACGTTTCGGTCGCATATAGGACCATCCTCAGGGCCAAGCCATTGTCAATATTTTGATCCTCCATTGGTAATATCGGCATAAGACATTATTAATATAACAATGAATAATAATAAATAAAACAATAAAAATCAATTAATAATGTATTATGCTGATATGACCAATGGAGGATCAAAATATTGACAATGACTTGGTCCTAAGGTCCTATATGCGACCGAAACGTCGAACCTGGTACATTAAGTAAAATAATAAATAAATTATAAAATCTACTAGCTGCTCGCTGATTGGAGAAATCCTTTAATCTACATATTATCAGCTATACACCTCCGCTAAATATATTTTTTTTAATCTAAAGATTTTCTTTTTATAAAGTCCAGAGGGCGTTGGGGTCCTCAAAGGTTTTATTAAAATATTTTTTATACAGAGAACATTTCAGGGGGATCCTCCTTACCATATATACGCCCATACTGAATATTAAATTTAAAATATTAGCAGCTAGTTTGATTAAAAATTAGGCGACAATTTAGGTGAAAATTTTATAATAAGATAAAAATAATCAAAATATTAAAACTCCTAGTGAAATAATTTTTATATCGAAAATGCTATTCATTTTTTGTTCATAAGGGAATGTTTAGTGCCGTTAATAAAATACCAACAGGCAGGTAAGCTCCCTTCTAGCATGGTGGTGAGTCATTAGGCCTGTCTACCTTCTAGAAAACGTTGATCAACTTTAGCATTAAGTAAAAAAAAAAAAAAAAAAAACTCGTGTCTATAAGCCGATCCTCGATGTTTGATTATCCGGTAATTAATTAATAATACTTTGATTGATTAGTTTCCATAATCTTTAAAACAAAATTTTGCTTTGTCATTCATCAAATTTTTTTAATTTCTCAATATAAAAAAATTTTAACTAATAATTATTTCAAGATTAAATAGAAAATTAATAAAAAAAAATTTTAATTTAACAATAACTACCCTCTAAATATCTCGGCTATTTTTTTTTTTTTATCTCTTTTCATTTTCAACTTCCACTTCACATCCGCGTCTGCCTCTCTCTTCTCACTGCAATTAGATTCCACTCGTATTTAATCCAAAAACAATTCGGTCTTCAAGTTTTGCCATGTGGAATCTTAAGATATTAAACTTAGGTTACCAGAACTCGTTTGCGGAGCCATTCGGCTCCAAACTCAACTTGTAATGGCTTCCAAATGATGTAAGGATGTCATTCGTTCATATCAGGCCATTATTTAATTTCCACTTGCAGTGCAAATAAAAGTGTCAAGGATTTGATAAATTTCCCTACCTGACTAGAAATATACACACGGGTATATCAAACGCCGTTTTAGGGTTATATATGTCCTTAATTATACTTAAGGAAGGAATGGGTATCATTTGATTAAATGATACTCTCTCGCGGGTTAAGTAAAAAAAAATCTCAAGTGTTTTAAGAGAAAATTATCAACAACATTGTAGTATACATATAATCAGGAAGCTAGGGGAATATCGGTTTTTGTTTATGCAGCTTCCGTCTACAATGCAAATAACATGAGCAATAAATAAATGTTTGCTAAATGAAATAGATAACTTTACGCTTCACTATCTCATCCTATTTAGGAAACTCCCTTCTAGATTTCACTTTAAAATAAATAACCGAGATTTATTCTCTAATACTATTTTATTTCAAGACGTTAAAATACTTCGATATATAATATATCTCTAAAAAAATAATGAAACTAATGTTAAAAATAAATATAAAGACATTTCGGTGATTGTTTTATGCCATCTTCACAGCAACGAACCATATTTATTTTCTCTATTTAGATAGAAAATTATCGAAAGATAAATAAATTTTTCCCTATTCAAATAACGACATTATCTCAGATTTTTAAAATAATAGTCTAATGTATAAAAAATATTTTTTATAATGAATTCGCTTGGTTAAAGAATTTTCGGCCTCTTGCTCTTTTCGTTCTTGCGCTGTTGGTTGCCAACCTTTCAGGCGTTCTCGTTAATCTAACTAAAGAATAACAAATATTTCATATATACGGTAGATGGGGTAAGAGAAAGTTAAAAAAAAAATGACTTTCTGGATTTATAAATTTAAATTATATTATCATTACTCTATATAAAGCGCTTACCACTCTCTTCCGTTGTATGTGCCTGTTTATCAGTCTCTCTCTCTCGCTGATTGGCCTGAGTCAGAGTCATTGAGGGAAATTTAAAAATTTAAAAATAAATAAATTTCCAAACAGTGATTGTGGTTACTCTGAGGAGTAACTTTCATGGGAATAATACTGAGGTGGGGTCCGGGACTTCCCCTCTCCTCGCCACTCTTTATACGAAACGTCGCTCTTTAAGCAAGTCATTCTTTTACAATTTGTTTTGCTCGTTATTCGAATTACTCGTTATGAAAGGTGCTCCTTAACCGCGGTTCTACTGTATATGCATATACCCATTGTTCATAGGACCAACTCTGAACAACTTACACTAGAGAGCAAAAAAAATCGCACACCCCCGACATTTTCACTTCCAACTTGAATATTTTTTAAATTAATTTTATTTTTGCAACTACTATTTTGATATAATTAAAGTATAGGCCTACACTCTGAGCTTTCTAAAAACACAAAATGTTAATCTTTGACCTGCAAAATCATTAATTTACTAACAAAAGAAACACCTTCTCAAAGTCTCACAAACATCGTTATCTCAAACGAGCAATTTTTGTTCTTTTGTTAGTTATCTAATGATTTTGCAGGTCAAAGGTTAACATTTTGTGTTTTTGAAAAGCTAACTGTGTGTACTTTAATTTAATAAAAATAGTACTTGCAAAAAAAAAAAAAAATTAATTTAAAAAATATTCAATTTGGAAGTGAAAATGTCGGGTGTGTGCGATTTTTTTGCTCTCGAGTGTATATTCAATTTTACGATAATAATTATTTCATATTTTTATAGTTTTGTGAATATATATCAGAAAGGACTGATGATGATTCTTAATAAAGTGTTCGAAACGTTTCCGAATTGTTTAATAAGCGTTCGAGAATTATTTTTAGCTGCTTGCATTTAATTTTTATCAATATTTGACATTTTTTTTTTTCTAATTAATATTAAAAATTCTATCCCATTTTCACAAGCTGTCCTAAACAATATTTAATTTGTAAATAAGAATTAGTATTGTAAATTAAAATGTTTTTTAATTAAAACTTCTATCCGCAAATTTGTATAATTAATATTTATTATACGAACAAGTAAATATATTCATTACTCGATCGTTTGATTTAGTGCTCGAAGCTATAAAATATGATATATAAAGCTTATTTACTATTATATTGCTTTCATGAATATTGTAAGTTATTGTTATTTGAGTCTTTTTGTGGAGAGTTAATTTCCCCTCCGGCGAAGCAATCATTTGTCAATCAATTATGATAATTGTAAATTTAATCTACCGTTAACAAAAACTTAAGACTATCGCATCATTAAAGTTCAAACCTCAAAGATCGGTTTTGGTTAATATTTATTATTTAAGAAATACTTAATTTTTAATAAGAGTAAGTAGCGGGTGACTTCTAAATTTGTATCTCAAATAACTGATTTTTTATTTATTGGGAACATTGTTAATTGTAATAATTATTTTAAATCTATTTTTACCTTCTCTTACCTTATATGGACCCTGTTACGCATTGGTGTGTTATGCGCCAAAAAAATTAAAAATTGAGTTAAGCACGGAATATTGTTTCAAATGCTATAATTAATAGTATTTTTTATGAAACATGTCCTAAAAAAATTTATATTTAGTTACTTGCACAATTGACAAAAAAAAATTATATATAATCCAATGAAAACAAAAAACTTTTTTGTTAATTTTCTCAAATCTCGGTAGCTGGCGCTTGACACACTAATGCGTAACAGGGTCCATATATGAAATATATAGAGAAAGTATTGCGATCATGTCAAAAATTCGATTTTAAGATTTTTATGGATATACACATTTTGATGTTCCCTGAGTCCAAAATTGGTCTGTCTGTCTATCTGTGCGTCTGTCGAAACGAGCTAAGAGGTTGAAATTTTATATTTGAATTAGGTACCCCCCCCCCCAAGGGGTGAAAATAAGCTTTATAAACAAAATCAGCCAAAAAGTATTTACTTATGTACTTTTTCAGTTTTTTTCTCAAAATTCGCGACATCGATTTTAATAAAAATAAATTCATAAATCATATATTTTTTTTTTTTTTAATGTTCTTTAAAAGGTATATCAGTGAAATCTTTCGTGGAAATCGTTATCGTTTAAAGTATACTGGTGAAGCATTCGTAGCTCAGCGCCATCTATGAATCTCGTTTGGAACTTAGAAGCTAAGGGCAACTAAATGACCCTATTACGCATTAGTGTGTCAACCGGCATCTACCGAGTTTTGAGAAAATTAACATTAAAGTTTTTTGTTTTCGTTGGATTATATATCATTTTTTTGTCAATTTTGCAAGTAACATTAAATATAAATTTTTTTAGGACATATTTCATAAAAATTACTATTAATTATAGCATTTGAAACAATATTCCATGTTTTTGTATTAAATATTTATTAAAAATATATAAATACTGTACAGTACAGTATTTATATATTTTTAATAAATATTTAATACAAAAATGTGGTCCTTAATTAAAAATTCTCCTATTAATAATATTTCAAACCACAAAAGCTTTAATAAACAAAAAACAATATTCCATGCTTAACTTAATTTTTAATTTTTTGGCGCTTGACACACTATTACATAACAGGGTCCAAATATATCTCAACACAAAAAATCTGGTGTGACAAGCACAGTACACAACACTCTCTTGCCGAAGGGTAAGAGAAAGTTGTATGCTGTGCGACAAGTCACACCAGATTTTTAATAAATTAATTGATATGAATCCGCTTTAGGTCCTACTCCCTCTTAATATAAAATAGTTTTAAATATCAAAAGGAATGTGCGGCCTTGAATTTCAAATTTAATCGTTTTAAAAATTTCACACCAACATAAAATCAATTTATTGAGGATATCCAAAAACTTTTTCAATTTTAGAACTTAAAAACAAAAACAATATTATTGTGTTATTTTTATTTCAATCTTTCTTATTTATAATCCCTGGATAGTAAAGGATAAGGTTCTTTTTTTTCTCTCAGCAGGAATTAAATTATCTTCTTGGAATTGATAATAAGAATCTCTAAATTGGAACACATTTTTTGAATATTTCATTACAATAACAACTAGAACTGAATATACATTGACTGAACCAAATATAGAATCACGTCCCTCAAATCTTAATTAATTTATAAAAGAAAATTCAAATTTCATATTTATTTTTATTATTCAGTGCTATTATTGGTTAATTAACGAAACCTTTAACATAATTAATTAATGGAACTGGTTCTCTTAAAAATTCAATTACGAGTAACAGTATTAGAGATTCTTCCTTAGAAGCCGTCTCTTTTAATTCGATTAAAAAGATAATGTGATTTGAATATTTATTTATTTTTAAACTATGTATCCATCATATTTTCATTATAAAAAATTACTTTCTTTCTTTCATATTATATTTGTGATTTGATTTCAATAATATGATTATTCAAAGTAGAAGAGGTTAAATTTAAAATTTTTTAAAAATTTTTTGGTGTGTGAATTCATAATTTTTTCTTAATATTCTCTTAATCATTTGTCTGATTGTTTTCATTTTTCCTTCTCTTACATACATTTTTATATACTGATATACTTCCTTATATATGGGTCATTCCATGCCAAATCGACAAATTTTTTTCCTGACCCCCGCGGATTTCGCTGAAAATTTCCTATCTTTTTTCTACCCTTTAAAAGACATTTTTGAGAATTTTTTCAAATTTTTTTACCTAACTTAAAAAAAGTTATGGATTTTTGAAAAAATTGCTCTTTTTTTCAAATAACTATAACTTTTTTTAAAATTGATATTTCGGAACCCCGCAAGGCTATAAAAATTTTGTTTTTTAATGTAGTTTTCAGAAAAAAATACAAAAATTATTTCAGAAGCCCGGATATATGAAATATTTCAGTTTTTTTGAAAAAACCCAAATTTTAAATCGACCATTTTTTTTTTAACTCAAAAAAAACTTCAACTAATTCTACAATTATCCCCCCCCTAATTTCAAGATGTGCCGACTATTGCTTCTATTTTTTTTTTTGGTTATAAAAAAATTTTTCTTGAAATTTGGTTTATTTTTTACGTAACTTTTTTTATGAAATTTTTTCAGCTTTCTCGTGAAACTTTAGAAGTTGAAAAATAATATTTTATTCGAAAATTTTAAGTCATCATACTAAAAATTGTTTTTTTTTTCAGTCTCGTACTTTACCGACAAAAAAAAAACAATTTTTAGTATGGGTTGCAGAAATTATTTTGGCACCTGAAATTTAGGCAACCCAAATGACCAAGCTTCTAATTGAATTTTTGATTATAGAGGAATTCTAAAAATGTTATTTGGTCATTTGTGTTTCTTACCATTGAGAAAACAAACACTACCTCATTTCTAGAATACACTGGGTTTTTATATCTCGAATTATCTTTTTTTGATGCAAGCTTTTGACTTTATTGATTTTCTTTAAATTTTTCAAGCCGCAAGGCCTATTTTGACACCCTATCATCCATCAATAAATATCAATCTTTTATCATCCTTTTGTCTTCTTTTGTTCTTATTATAATTATTTTTAATAATTATTTTCAAAATATAAAAATATGACAAAAGGTTATGCATGAATGTATTTATATATTGATATTAAATGCAATTTGCATACTAAAAAAAAATAGAAAAATTTTGATATTAAAATTATAATATGTATATCTCTAGAGAGCATTATTCTATAAAAGAGATTTTGTTATCAATATATGAGTATATATTATAAATTTCAAAGGGTCTAACCATTTCAATAAATCAATTATGTATATGTTCATATATGAAATAATAAATTTCTAAATTGTTTACGATCAATATCCATTAAATTAATTAAATTAATAATAATTTATATTATTATAATACTCTTATTGTATTATACGAATTACACTGAATAAAACTTTTATTTTCAAGGATTAAATTGGGAATCTTATTAAGGAGTGATTTTTTTTTTCTAAAAAAATTTAGTTAAACAATATTATAATCTGGTAAAATTTTTGAGTCAAATGCATTGGCGTAGCCAGAAATTTCTGATGGGGGGATCAAGAAATTTTTTTCAAAAATTTAAGATTATTTTAGGGTATTTATAAATCATTTTGGCTTGTTTTTTTAGCTAGGGTAAATGATTATATTTTACTTTCTCTTACCTATATGAAATATAATTTGTATTAAATATCTAGTCATGACTTGGGTCCCATGGGGGGGGGGGGGGGTTGAACCCCCAAAAACCCCCCTGGCTACTCCTATGGTCAAATGATATTATTTTATTTTGACTTTCTCTTGTCTATTTAATATTTTAAATTTTATTTCATAAGGGGAATAAGAATTAAAAAAAAAAAATTAAAATAATAAATTTTCAGTTGTCTTTAATAATAAAAATAAAACTTAATTATTTTCATTGCATAAATCTTTCTGATAATTTTCATATTTCCTCAATAAAAACAAAAATTTATTCAGAAATTTAATAGCTCTTGTTTTTAGTGTCTTATAAAATAATTGAATATATTCCATATTCTACAACATACCAGTCAGGGGCTTACCTCTTGTGAGTACGTGGATAGCTACCACGAGTTCCCCGAGCTAAGGATATCGTTCCTTTCCCTTAATCTTCGTACGGTCTTTAGAGTTCACGTTTTGAGGTCCCCTGAATCCAAAAAAGTGGTTTTCGCTACATGGTCTCTGTGTGTGTGTGTCTGTCTGTGTGTTTGTGTTCAATTTTAAGCATGAAGGAATTGAGCTATGAGGCTGAAATTTTATATTTACGTTAAACATCCCCCGGTAGCGTGAAAATAAGCTTTTAATCAAAATCGGCCAAAAAGTACTTTACTGATGAACTTTTTTAGTTTTTTTTTTTTCGATTTTCTCAAAATTCGCTCTAACGATTTTGTTTAAAATTCAAAAATCATTATTTTTTAGAGGTTCTTTTAAATGTATATTCTCATTTTCCCCTCATATTTGTGTGAAGCACAGTTTACTCTTGTACTTCATAGGAAAGATAGGAGAAATTGTTGCCATGGTAACAAAATATAAATATTTTCCCATGCCTTTTAGTACCTTTATAATAATCTGCTGAATTTATATTCAGCATATGGGCTGTATGCGTTCCTATAAAAGTACCAAATAATATTTACTTTCCAATCAAGTTTACGTAATATATCTAATGGGTTGCTTTAATACGAGGGATCGTACCATAATCCCTATTTGACATTTCGATTTATCGTTTTCTCTTAAATCCTAAAATAAAATAAATATCGATACTCGTTTCGGTTCTCTATTAAGAGCAAAGTGCTTCATTTGTCAACTGTTTTTTTTATTTTTTAGTAAAAATATAATAAGTAATCTTTTTTTTTTTTATAAATCTAAATTCATAAGAAACATTTTGAAGAAACAAATCTCGTATAAACAATCTGTGCTTTTTTTTAGACTTGATATATTTTGTCAAACTATCTTTAAGAGATCAGCATGAATCCAGCAAGCCAAAGACAAATCCTTTAATCGGTTTGAAATTATCACAGCCCCCCCTACCCCCCCTTGAGAAGCCATTTAAGGGATCTGCATGGAGTTTCAGTGACTTTATGGGGCCCACGGTTGGCGACTTGCAAATTCTAACTCACTTTATATTCGAATAATAAAGAGGGCTTTGGAATTTGTCCAGGTGCTCAACTAAATATGAAGATATAATGAGGGATCCCTTTGACTGTTTACCATTGATATTCCTGATCTAACATTCCTGAATTAGTCTTGTTTAAATAAATTTTATATTTACTAAATAATTATTCTTTGTTCGTATGACCTCTTCTTCTTTAATATAAAAATACTCTCAATATAATAATAAATAAAACGTTTATATAAAATTCTCTTTATATAAACTTTAAAAAGAAAATTTAGTATTTAAATGCTAATACAAAAAAAGAAAAAAAAAGTATTTCTCATCTGGAAAGTAGGCAATCCAAATAACTTCCTCATCAACACACTCTCATTGTTCGGGCTCTTTGCATCTTAAAAGTTTTATTAACAAAGTTTTAGACTTTAATAAGAGCATAAAAAATTTGAATCCATGTATAATATTAATTATTTAAAAACCTCGAAATATGCAACAAAAATTTCTTAATAAAAATTCTCTCACCATCAAGAAAAAATTCTTGTATGATACGTTGTCTTGTTTTATTGTTCAAATAAGCCTTCATTTATTTATTAATATTTCTTTCTTTCTAAATTTAATTATCAAAATTTGATGATTTTTTTTTTAAATTTATTATTTAATAAATTTCAATGTGTTTATAAATGCACATCAATTAAATCTAAATCCCTCAGGCGACCAACTCGCCAAACTGTTGTTGTTGTTAGTTTTTGCATTTAAAATAGATTTTAAAAGTAAATTTAAAAATCTGGTGTGATTGTCGCACAGCACACAACTTTCTTACCTTCGATAATCGAAAGTTGTGTTCTGTGCTTGTCAAACCAGATTTTTTGTGTCGACATATATTTAGTTCCCGATAGTACGGTACATTTGAGTTCAGATATAAAATTTATAAGTATGGGAAAATATTTATATTTTGTTACCATGTCAACCATTTCTCCTATCTTTCCTATGAAGTACAAGAGTAAAGTGGTCTTCAAAGTTTCAATGGCAAAATAAGAATATACATTTTAAAGAGCATCTAAAAACATTTTTGAATTTTAATCAAATTCGTTGGAGCGAATTTTGAGAAAATCGAAAAAAAACTGAAAAAGTACATCAGTAAAGTACTTGAACTCTTTGGCCGATTTTGATTAAAAGCTATTCACGCCCTAGTGGGGTGCCTAATTCAAATATAAAATTTAAACTTCCTAGCTCAATTCCTTCATGTTTTAATGACGATTTGCAAAACTGACATCATAATATTTACAAAGTACAGTGAGGGACAATATTAAGTCATACCCATGCGTTTTCTACTTGTGATTATTTCATTGTTTTTATAAAAGATAAGAAAATCTTTATTGGAAATTTTCTAGGTTTGAACCATGAAAGTTTCCATTAAAAAATATATAATATTTTTTTAAAAACAATGAAATTATCACATGTAGAAAACGTATGGGTGGGACTTAATATTGTCCCTCACTGTACATTGCCTAGAGCATTCTCATTTCACTCTCAAAATTGTTAGCCTCATTTGAAGATAGTTTTTTTTTTTTTTTTTTATTATTTTTGTCTCTTTATTTCTTCATTACCTAGTTTATAGGATAATATTAATGACATAATTTTTCTAGAGAACAACATCGTTTTTGTTTAAGTTCTTATATATTTTAAGTTTAAAATATCCTTTTTTTTTTGTTTGTTTGTTTTTTTAATCTGATGCATAATTGATTAAAAACTTGTCGTGGTAAAGAAATTTGATTAAATGCAGGGGATTTTGTTTACGCTCTTTTTTTTTATAATGATGCACATTTACATTGATCTATTTTCAGATATTTTGAAAATCAAATATTACCAAAAGGGTGTAGCGCGTCATGTATTACAAGCCTTAAAAAGTTTTTCTAGAGACCGCATTTAGATGCGTTATTGTTTTTATATTCAAATTTATTAATGCTGCTCATAAAAACAAGAGATATTATGGATCAATATTTAAATAATTCAAAAATATATAAATATAATTCACCATCATTGTTTAAAAAAAAAAATTATATAAAAAAAAAAACTGATAAACTGCAGATAAACGAATAAAATTTGAGAAAGTATCAAAAGAATTGAATGGTTTGAAACCTTTTACGATTACGAATAATTGCACCTTTGACGGTTATCTTTGGAATATTATCACAGAACAGAAATCCGTCTCATAAAAAAGATCAAAGCGTTTCAGAAAAAAAAAAAAAAATCTTTTAAATTTTTGAAAAAAATACCAATCTGTTTTGAGAGATTAAATAATTCATTGAGCGAAAACAAAGTTCTAACTTTTTTTTTTGTAATTCTTATCATAAAATTTTATACATTAAACAAATGAGAGGAAATTGTTGTTGCTGGTTCATCATAAGAAGTGTTTTCCTACTCGGTTGTTTAGAAGAGACAAATATCTTGTTTGCAAAGTTGCGTTTAGAACAAAGAAATTTGCATTCTTTTCAAAAGTATTTTGTTTGATCATTAGAAAACAGATTGGAAGGTGTTTGGAATAAATTAGCTGAATTAGGATAACATTCAGAAAATTCAGAAACATTAAAAAAAAAAAAATTCAAATTTAATATGTAAAACAGCTGAATACGTAGATAATTCAAATTTTATTTCATAGTCGTCAATTAAAAACAAAAGAGTTATTGAAAAGTGGAAAAAATTTTCTTTGAAATTGTTTGGCTCTTTATTGATCTGATTCTAGCGAGATAGGCATTGTTCCTCCACTTTGGCAATTAATTTATCTCCATTTTGCTGAATCATGTCCGCGTGGTCTACTCGTTTGGTAGAGGATAAAAAAAATTTTGAATTCATCTTTGTAATATATCGGATAGCGGGCGATACGTCGCATAGTAAATTAAAAAAAAAAAAAACACTTTATTGTAACTATCAAAATCATCCATCTTCAATGAAAAAATTTTCCACAAAAACGCAATTAAAATTTATTAAAATGGGATGGCAGGCAAGAATAAAGTCAATTAAAAAGTAAAAATTCTTCGTTTCGGACGCTGGTCGTGTCATTTGTCAGGATATATAAATCATATTTATCAATAACATAATGGAATATAATATAAAGAGAAATTTAAATTTTTAGCTTACAATTACTTGTCAAATAAATACATGTATATTTAGGAATAGGAATTAAATCAGAAATCTCTTATTATTGATTTTGTCGACATTTCGGGCGCCAGTTGCGTCCTTCCACAGTAGTTATTATCATATTTATCCAGTTTGTATAAGAGATTTCCATATACAGTTTATGAATATCCCTTGATAATTTTTAACAGTGTACAGTGAGGGTCAATATAAAGTCCCACCCATTCATTTTCTACTTGTTAATATTTCATTATACAAGAAAATGAAAATCTTTATTGGAAATTTTCTAGGTTTGAATCATGAAAGTTTCTATTAAAAAATATATATATATTTTTTTTTTAAACAATGGAATAATCACAAGTAGAAAACGTATGGGTGGGACTTAATATTGTTCCTCACTGTACACTGTTAAAAATTATCAAGGGATATTCATAAACTGTATATGGAAATCTCTTACACAAACTGGATAAATATGATAATAACTACTGTGGAAGGAAGCGACTGGCGCCCGAAATGTCGACAAAATCAATAATAAGAGATTTTCTGATTTAATTCCTGGCGACCATCCCATTTTTGTATGTATTAAAAAAATCCACACTCCACATCATTTATACAATAGAAAGAGGATAACAGTACTAAAGTGTAAAGTTTTATGACGTCAGTCAGCTCCGCATGTCAGTTTCACGAGTTGAAAAAAAAAAAAAAAAACTTAATATTTTCTATGTTGTGAAATTATGAAAAAACCGTTAACCACTTAAATATATATTTGTTTTGTTAGATTTTTTAATAATCCTATATAAAAATAAATTTGGATATACCTGATCTAAATATAAAGGAACTCTTAATTTCTTAAAGAAGATCTGTTGCTGTTTGTGTTATCATTTAACTAAAAAGATATTCACTTGTCCTGAACTATTTTATCAAGTTAGAACAGCAGCCAAATGGAAGAGGGGACATTAATTTGGTATGCAGGGGCAGGAGTGTGTATCCGTCCCTAGGCTTCATGATTAAATAACTGGCTTATAATAGAGAGATGAAAGATCAGAATGTCTGTCCCATGCTCTCTGTTCCCATGCTGAAGAGTCCATTTCTGATTGATTCATATTCGAAACGTTTGAGTTTTATTCTTAGCCACTGTTCAAATATCATCCAGGGGATATTACCTTTTGAAGAGTTCTGCTATTAATTTCTAACGGGAAGAGACGCTTATCAGGAAACGCAGCCGCTCCCTGCAGTCGTTATTAATATTTCTCGTTTAATGTCTTGATGGAATGAACAAAATTTTAATGGAAATTGAAATTTGACCCTTAAAAAGCATTTCACATTGAACACACACACGAAAATAACATCTAACTTAATAATTTACAGATAAATGATAATTTCAAATCTAGTCCTAAGAGATATTAATTAATACTAAATAGTTTTAATATTTCGTGATTGTGAATGCGAAAAACTCAGCAGCCAGGAAATTAAATTAAAAAAAATTATATAATTTTATAATCATCAATGTTTCGGCCGGTATTCGTAACGTCTGCAGGGCCCATGATCATGAAAATTATATAACAAAAATTATGAAAATATAATTTTGTCATAGATGTCTCTTTTCAGTTATTAGTGTCAGACCTGACATGTTGTGGTTACTCTGAGGCATCTCAAATAGAGTTGGATTATTTTTTGCCATGAGGTGGATTTGAACTCGAGTTGTCTTCAACTTAAGATTATAAGTTTAACTACTTTATCCTAGAGTCGACTCTGACTTTAGTCAAGAATAGATCTTTTACTGAAAATAATCGACTTTTTAGAATCGAGTTGAAACTCTTTCAAGTCGATTAGAATCGATTTTCACTGGACGACTTCGACTTTTTTCTTACAATACTTAGTAGTATCGGATGGTAAAATAATTTGTAATGTTTTCATTGAATACTTAATAAATCTTATATTATAAATAAATAAATATATTTAATATATACTGAGTATCTCTTAAGCACAGTTATAGAGTTTTTAAAAACGAAAAGTCGACTTTCAGAAATGATTAATCGATGCCGAGAATCGAAAAATATCAAGTCGAATTCAAAATTAGCGCATTTTCCATCCCTACTTTATCCTCTCGGCTAATCGCCTCCTCTTAGATGTATTTAGAGTTATTGTTAAAAATATAAAATTTTTGGAGTGCAAGAATGAAATATTAATTTCATTAATTAATCATTTTATTCTAACAAACTATGTACTGGGCTCTATTCCTGCCGATTTAGAGAATTATATTCACCTATATATATATAATTTTATTTCATATTTACTTTGATTAATTAATATCTGAATTTAATCATCATTTATGCAATATTATAATTCATTTAAATAATTATGTGGGGTTCCAAATTTTATAGATTCTTTATTATGTGTTTTTCTTATTGTCCATGCACCACCTATCTTCAATTTTAATTTAATTCATTTCTGAATTAGAAATGAATATTAAATAAAATCATTCAATCGATTTTTTTTATATCAACAAACAAAAAGTGGCCAAAATGAATAAATTATATATACTTTCAATAAAATATAACAATAGAATATTAAACAAATAATTATTTTTACAATTGCATACACTATATTTTCTATATACTAAAAAAATCCCAATATGTGTTCGCTTATTTATTTATAATTCAAAAATTTATTTTAGATTTAAATAAAAAAATCGAAATTTCATGCATGTTTTAAAGATTTCATTTTATCTCTCTCTATGGTCATATATGACAGAGAAAAGACAAAATTTCATCTACGTATTTTGTGTTTTAAATTATTCTAAAAACAAACAATTTATCTCTATGATTTATTCAAAATTTCGAAAGAATCTATTTATTTTAAATTTCTTACTAGTTTTTGAAAATTTAAAATAGAATTTTATAATTAGCAAAATACTTTATCAAGGTTTCTGGTTAAAAAAAAATTTAATTCCGAAATTCCCTTTAGGAAATTAATTTTCCATGGGATTATAAAAAAGAAACCTGTTGGAGAATAATGATTTTATAATTAATTTAATCTCATAGATACTTATAAATTAATTAAAAACTGAGACGTTTTAAAAATTATCTATGTTATTATATCTAGTATATTTATATAGACTATTATTTTATTTTTATTTTTTCGTCATTATCAAATCGTTTGACATCTCTGTTTTCTTTTGATATTAAAACGTGTATTTCCGTGCGAGTTGGTGCGTTATGCTCCTCTCTCTCTCTCTCTTTCCATTTTAGTTACTTTATTTGAACAGACTTTTCAAAAGGCTTTTGAGACTCAGCTTGGAAAAAAGTGGTCAACCATAACAAGATTGCAATCTCGACTTGCATTGATAAAAATAGATGGAAAGCACTGGCGATATTTTCTTTTTATTTTTTGGTGACCCCCTCTCAATGTACACAAAAGAGTCATTCGAGTTGCTTTTGTGGTACATTAATTGAATTATTGGGAAGGGGGGGGAGGGGGATTTATTATTTTCACCGGAAGTGGAATTTTTGTGATTTCCTTAATTGTTTCCATTCGGAGGAAAGAATAAATAGCCGGAGGGCCTAAAAGTGCTCGGTATAATGAAGCCCTATTCCCTTATCAGTCCCAAATGCCTGCTTGTTTAAATTAACTCCAGAGAAGGGCTCTGTCCTACTTAAAGGCGCGCAAACGGGTCGCCATCTTGTCCTGGGAAACAGCTCATCCTATCTCGAGCAATATTATTTAAATTTACAGGATAAAAACAAGGTGGACCTACCAAGGTAAACTTCGGGGCTCATTTATGAGTATAACCAGTACAAAATAAAAATACATGATAAAATAAATTATTTTTTCCACCTTTAATTTTAAAGTTATTTAATGATAAAACATTTTTTGTATATTTATATTTGTTCACGTTTATTTAATTAATTCTCACCCTAAATTGTAATTAAAGAAACTTATTAAATACATTTGGCACATTCAAAGAATGGTATTTTGGTTCGTTGGAAATACTAAAGACTTCGGCCCGGTTTACCTTCTCTTTTGTATTAAAGTACCTCAAAAATTTTCTCCAATATATTAGTATAAATTAAAAAATCTGATGTGACTGGTCGCACAGCACACAACTCTTACCCTTCGGCAAGAGAAAGTTGTGTACTGTGCTTGTAACATCAGATTTTTTGTGTCGACATATATTTAGTTTCCCATAGCACCTTAGTTTCAAACTTGACCACTTGCATTTCATATGTAAAAATGTGAAATACATTAGTAAAGTGTACTTCGAACAATTTTCACGAAAAATTTCACTGATATACTTTTTAAAGTGTATATAAAAAATAGTTTATTTTTGAATTTTAAGCAAAATCGTTGGAGCTAATTTTGAAAAACTGAAAAAGTATATCAGTAAAATATTATACTAGTACTTTTTGGCCGATTTTGTTCAAAAGCTTATTTTTAATGTCTTGGAGGGTACCTTACTTAAATATAATCGGAAGGAATGCTGTAGAACGATTGTATTACTTAAATATAAAATTTTAATCAGGTAGATCAATTCCTTCATGCTTAAAATCGTTACACACAGACAGACAAATTTGCGGGACCCACTTTGCGCACTCAGAGGACTCAAAATATCTATATCCGTCAAAATCTCGACATCGAATTTTTTACATGATCGCAATACTTTCTCTCTATATATTTCATATATAGGGTAAGAGAAAGTAAAGTAACTTAATAATTATTAATTCGTGATTTCATAAATCATCCTTGATATTAATTTCGAGATTTATTAGAATTATTATTTGTAAATAAAAAAATATATATAATAAACTTTAAGAACTTTTTCTTCAAATAGACGTTAGCAATTCTTTGAGAGTGCCATTTTTTTGAGTGAATTCAGCCTTTTATTGAATCATTTTTTACATTTATGTTCTTACTTCTTTTATACTCACATGAATGGTTGTTATTATTTAATATCTCAAAATGTATTTATTTTACTCTTTTTTTGTTAATATACTGTATTAAACACTTTACATTAGGTTCATTTAATTAGTGCCGTAACACATTCCTCATATAAATTGCCTTGTTCATTAAGTAGGCCTCTAAATTTAGATCTCAAATTATATTAGAAATTTTTCGATCCTTTTTTTTTAAATGAAAATATTTTTTTTTTGTATGACTAAATTTTTTTTTTTTTTTAAGGTCTTTTTCGGCATCTAAGGCCATTTAGACTCCATCCCTATTTATTTCAAATGATTTGTAGTCAAATCAAATGAAATAAATTTTTCTCGCTTGGGACGGGAAGCGAACCCGGGACTCCGGTGCGAGAAGCTAATGTCTTCTCACTGAGCCACGGGGGCAATGATAATTAAAAATTATAATAATTTTTAATTTATAAAATCTGAAAAATTTTTGTTTCGCAAATTTTAAGAAAAAAATTATTATTAAATTATTAAATTAACAAATAAAAATAAATTATTTTAAAAAATAACTGACAAAATAGACCAATGACAGACATGACAGTCCAAAACAAGCTTTCGATCTTAACGCCATCTCTTAGCAATAAAAGTCGAACCACTTTAGCTCCTACTTTTATTTGAGCACATACAAAGACCCCGACGCTCTTACAAAAATTAATTAGTAAAGCTCAATTGAAACCTAAAAAAAAAACTTAGGCCAAATTAAAATTTTTTTTTTAATCCTATTTAATGAATTTTTTTATTTATCTGATGATTAATGACGTCTGTTTCTCTCGCATTTAATAAACTATTTCTTCTCTGATAACATCAGTAAACATGATAACATTATGACGAGTTAATCATTTTTATTTTAAATCTACTGGCATAATATAATATTTAAAAATGTATTTAATAGTGACATTGTTTTCTTGTATATTTAACATGATTTAACCAAATATTTTGGTTTTAAAGTTGTAATCGAAAAGTATTATTATTTTTGTTATTATATTAGCTTTTAATCGAAATAAATAAAACTCATATGAAATTACACAATTATTTATACCTGTATACGTATATATAAACATTCCAAACCTAGAAAATGCATATATTGATATAATTGAAATACCTATCTAGATATATTTAATATAAAAAAAAATTATTTAGAAAAAGAGAGGTTTAAAATTAATACTCGATATATTATATATTACAAAAAAACATGTTTATACATGGGCGAGTTTTCAGATTGACGAAATTTTTGATGACAAAATAGGTGACTTGAGATTTGAATTGCATCAGATTTTTTTTTTTTTTGTACTTTTTGTACGTACTTAACAGACTATCAAAAATGGGCTTCAGGGTGTGTTTTCAACAGTGAACTAAACGCTAAAATCGTTGTATTTTGTCCGAGGGAGATTACTTTGAAGGTCTGTAATGGAACTTAAATAAAAGAGATAATTCCGGTTATTTTTTGGCACCTCCTCGTATAACGAAAGAATTAGTTTGTGATTGGTTCCTTCCCTTGAAGGTACAAGGGGTGATCAAATGAAAAGGTACGAAACGACACGGTGGGTATAAATGTAGACTTTATTCAAAATATACCCCATAGGCCTGAGCACAACGATCCCACTGATGCACAAGCCGCAGGATTCCTTGTTCCCAGAATTCGTGTGGCCGTGACGAGGTCCAGTCTTTCACAGCATCCTTGAGTACGTCGTCCGAGTTGAAGCGCTTCCCTGAGGTGTTTCTTCAGTGGACCAAACACATGGAAATCGCAGGGAGACATGTCCGGACTGTAGGGCGGATGGTCCAACGTCTCCGTTATCATGAAGCAGAGCCACACCCTCCGTCAGCAGCCCCGGTCTTTTGTTCTTGATGGACCTGCGTAGGCGTCGGTTCTGTGGTCGAGGAATTCATCAGCTCATCAATCAACTCGGACGACGTACTCAAGGATGCTGGACCTCGTCACGGCCACACGAATTCTGGAAACAAGGAATCCTGCGGCTTGTTCATCAGTGGGGTCTTTGTGCCCAGGCCTATGGTGTATATTTTGAATAAAGTCTATTTGTACCCACCGTGTCGTTTCGTATCTTTTCATTTGATCACCCCTTGTATTATTACTCAAACATGCATTTTGTGAGTTGGTTATTTTGGTTTTCTATCTTCCAGGAACCAAGATCGAACCTATTATAATACAAAATATTTTCTGATACCTTATCCATTTTAAATTATATTATATTTCATTAGCAAAAAACTTCATAATTCGTACCGAAGATTTAAAAGATATTTGTTTGATTTGGGCGCGGTGTTTGCTTGTGGCGAGTTTTTAATTAATTAATCTCTTTCTATCTTAAAATATCTTATTCTTCACTCCAGGTTGTCTTTTAATGAGTATTTGTCCTTCGACTTATCTTTGCGTGATCTTTTGAGTTCAATACCTATTAATAGTAACCAGCGAAAAACAGCTAAAAATACGGTCTTTTTTTTATCTTTTATACTTTGAAAATTAAAAAGATATTAAGGAAATTAAATTCAGTCCAAGGATAGCAATCGGAATGAAGAGAAAAGTGAAAAGAAGAGGGATATAAAATATTTACAGAAGATTTTTAATCAACTTATTTATCCGGCTTCACTCTCTCTCCTCTTTTGAAAATCATTAATGAAAATATCTGTCAATAAAATTGTGAGAACTTTTAGATTTGGTTAAGTTACATTTTATCTACTGGAATATTATCACTGGACATAATTCAAGTTCTACCACATTAAATTCGTTTTTTTTTCTTCTTGATGGAGAGGAAAATTCCCGAGTATTGAATGAATTTTTCTTTTTAATCATTTTTTAAAGGCCGTAAGCTCCAAGAGTATGTCTTGAGCGCACACCAATAGAAAAAAAAAAAAAAAACGTGAGTGCGTCGGAGTCATTTTTATTTCTTGGCCCAAAGTTCAATGGTTTCAATACAGCCGGTTGGGGTGTGGGTTTTGGTTTCCTTGCTTCTTTTGACACATTTTGAAAAGAATGCGAGCCCACTTTGAATAAAAGAATACTTGCTTGGCTATTGAAAGTGGTTTGGAATCAATAAAATGGCGGAGTCACGGACGACTGCCGCCATGATTAATCTGTCATAGAGTGACAGCGACATGATTGGCCTCCGAAAAAGCAGCTCGAGTGTCATTCCATTCTGTCAAAGGCCCCTCACTGCTAGTAATGTACTTAAAATGACTTGCCCGGGCGCCCTTAAGCCCCCTTTGATGGATATATTATATATGCGTTTCGAGTGCCTGTCGTGTGGTCGAATTCCAATCGAGAAAGAGATCCAGATCCAGATCGCGGACTGAGTTCGAGATTAGTATCGATTAAAAATATCCCTTTAAATAAAATGAAAGAACTTGTAGGATATCTAAACTAAAGGAAAATAAAAATTTCTAAATTCCTTCCTCTCTTGATAATAGATATAAAAGCAGATACTTCTTAACCCATTAAGAGGGAATGTTACTTAGATAGTACGTTGCGTGTTCCGCACTTAATCAGGGAGCTGAAACCCTCTATAAAAGGAAACTTTAATATATTCATGAATTGCATTTTTTTTTGTCCAGAGTTGAATTAAAAGAATAAACTAGCATTTTTATTATTTTTTTAAAAATAAATTTCAATATATATTAATCTTTCGGACATTTTATTATAAAAATAACTATATGCTCTTTTATCTAATTAGACTATTCTAGGATTATTTTTATCAACGAAAAATTTAACTAAATGATTTTCGTTTTATAAAGAAGATACTATCATCGGCATATGTATTGAGACTAACGCACAGGATTTAAGCAACCCAAATGTCCTGTATTGGGCAGTCGTACCAATTTAAATTCGAAAACGAAATTAAGTTTTTTTTTTCTGATAATAATTTTTATTTTGATATAATTCAGAAATAGAATATTAAAAAAAAAAAAAAAATTATGGGATTTATTTAATAAAATCGTTGACATTGTCTGTTCTGCCAAATACAGGCGTATGTCATTTGGGTTGCCTAAATCCTGTGCGTTAGTCTCAATACATATGCCGATAATAGTATACAATATTCAGCAAAATTCCCAAGAGGGACGATAGGGGTGGCAAAAATATATTTTTTTTCTTTTAATAAATCTTATTAAAATTCTATTTTAAGTAAACGGGCAAGATGTTATAATAAATTATTATAGATTTGGTATGCCGAAAAAAAATATCATACCTATAATAATTTAATATAAGATGCACTCATCCAGCAATGTAGATAGGCCTATATTAGGAAGAGTTGAATGAATCCTTTTGACTCTACTAAAAACAAAATATTGAAATGTATATTTTACTTATTTTTCTCCCAAAATATTTCGTCTGCTAATGCTGCCAGCCTTCCTCAGTGAGGGAGATGTTTTATCTCTCGAATTTTCAGACATCTTTTAAAATTAGCCACCAACGCTTTGGAGTGTCTCGGGAAATGATAATTTTTAAAGGTGTCTGGGAATTCTAGAGATAAGATCCCATCCCCCTCACTGAGGAAGACAGGCAGCATTAGAGGCTCGGGCCCGCCTGCTGCGGACGCTCGCCTCTTAATTATGAAAATAAAATTATTTTTACTATTCCAATCCAGTGCCTGCTTGAGGATTTGTTTACATTCATAGAATACATAATATATAATATATATAATGGTTTTTATATACCATCAAGAGAAAAGATATTGGGCAATATGGCGGCTACCTGCCATAAGGCTCAAATGCCAAAGATATTGGACAATATGGCGGTTACCTGGCATTTGAGCCTTATGGCAGGTAGCCGCCATATTGTCCAATATCTTTCTCTTGATGGTACATTTCCTATGGGAGAAATCATAACTTTAGGAATTAATTACTCAAAAAGTTATAGGAATTTCGTGACAAAAATAATTTTCCTGTAATCCCTAAAAGGTCCACTTTTAGTATATAAAATTTTGTTTCAAAATTCTAACGGCAAGTTGGTCATACAGCGTGACAGACAGACAGGACATTAGGGAATTATATATATATATAGATTTGGTCTTTATTTGAATGTGATATACGATTTTTATTTTATTCATAAATTTTCATAGGTTTTTAGAATTTATTTTAATATCTACTAAATTTTAAATTGAATTTACAATAGAGTATCGGTAGTAGAAAGAACTAAGATAGCTGGAATGGATTTGACAATTGGGTTGCATCCCCCCCCCCTCTCTCCAAAGCCAACCGCTACTTGTTCATATTAACTTTTTGTTCATTTTAATAACACATCTTCCATAGTTATTATTATTATTAATTGACGAGATGAGGGAGGAGAGTGATTTGTCATAATGTGAAGAATGGAAGGGTAGGTTAAAGAGCTGCATGGGTAGGGGCGTTAAAAGTTATGGTCCTAGGCAACTTAGACTTATAACTCAGCCCTGTCTGTATTAAAAAGTACAAATAACATCCCCCCCCCATTTTACCATTTCGCTATTATTTAATTCAAAGCGAATTCATATATATACTCCATCATTTTAACTCCCCCCCCCACGCTTTCCAAAATAAAATAAAACCTGATGTTCATATCTTGATTATACTAATGTTCAATGTTTTTGATCAATTTAACCATCACTGATAAAAGAGTTTTTGAAATTATTTGTGTATTTTTTTTTTTTTTTAATTTTTTTTTGACATATAATTTTTTAAATGGATTAAATTATGATGTTTTTGTTAAAAGTATTCTCTAAATTAAATTAAAATCGATTCGGATTATCTCTAATGTTTTGGAATAAGTAATTGCGTGGAGACATGACTGACCTACTTAAAAGTAAGCGGAAGGGCTTTTGCTAAAAGGTTCTAAGAACAATAGAGGAAAAAAAAAACGAAAATCAAAAAAAAAAAAAATGAGCTAATAAATCGACTAAAGAAGTCAGTCTTCATATTGTTTATGAATAGGAAAAAAATTTAAAAATTACATTTTTGAAACGTATTATTCATAACGCCATTGAGTTAGGCATCCCAAACGACACGCATACTAATACTGAGGCTTGGTGGGGGTTGGCATTAGGCCAAAGTTTGAGATGCCTAACTCAAAGACGTTAAGAAATTTTATGATAGTTATAATTTACCATATGCACTGACTGTACCACTCACTAGTAGAATTCCTTCAAAATAAAAATACTTATATATGAGCATATGGTATATGGGCAGCCAACTTAAAATAAGTCTATTTTTTGTCGGCGTTTCGAGTTCCGATCGGACTCTTCATCAGAACAAAAATTGATGTCAAATTGTCACGTTAGTTGACATGTCGATCTCCAAAAAGTAAAGAGAATTTTTCAAGAGAATCTTCTTCTGCCCTCGCCCCATTCCCGCGATGCGGGGTCGGCGGACCTCACTCTTTTCCCTCCAACCCTATCATGCGTTTTTGCGACCGAAAGAAATAGGACAGACCGGCCCGTCGCACGGCCTGACGCCTGTTGAAAAGAGGAAGGAAGAGACCGACATACAAAGAATGAAGTACTGCCTGTCCCAGCTCGGGCAGCTCGTGGTCGCCATCCACTTACGAGATGTGGGCCCCTGAGCGAAGAATTTTTCAAGAGAATAAAAATGGTTAAAACGTTGCTACACTGCCATGTCAACTAACCTGACAATTTGACATCAATTTTGACTTGATGAAGAGTGCGATCGGCACTCGGAACGTCGACAAAAACCTATATTTTATTTTTTTGCCTTGGTTGCCCTCATATTTTAATATTCAGCCATTAACATCTAGTTAAAATTTATCTTATCTTTATTATTATCTTTATTAAACGAGCAATGTATGCTTGTTTGTAAACAGATAAGTTCTCGAAAACGGCTCTAACGATTTTTTTCAAATTTTAAATATATAGCATTTCCAATACCAATATGAATGAAATTGCGCTATATCTCGTCTTTGGGAAAATTTGGATACTAGTACTTTACTGATGTACTTTTTTAGGTGTTTCCAATTTTCTCGAAATTCCCTTTAACGATTTTTTTAAGATATCTAAATTTAAATCCGCATTCAACTAGTCGTCAAATCTATATATAGATTAATAAGTCCTGACTTTTTTATATTTGTCCCTAGAATATTTCTCTGATATTAGAAGTACCTTTCCATTAAAACTTTTTTTTTTTGATCATTTCCCATTTCATTGCCAATTATAAACATTATTTTTTTTTTTCAATTGATAATATTCTTTTTAATTTTATTTTTTGTTATTTACTTGATCGACCCCAGTGGATCGAGTTACACGTCTTTCATAGAGATAGGTCATTGTATGCCTTGCTATGCCCCCAGGGGCGACACTTGGACTTTGCTTTTATTACACTCTGAATGGTGCATGGATCCCTGCTCTTTTCACAGCCGCTAATGGCGAGACTGGACCAAATGCCCAATAAAAACCCCATTCAGTAAAAAACTCTCAGGTTGTTATCATTGAAAGAAGATAAAATATTTATATTTAAGCTAAATTAACAGTATAAAATTATGAGGAATGAAATTACTATCTAATGTGAATATTAAAATATATAGTGTATTAAAAAAAAAAGTACATTTAGTATTAACCCTCAAGTAATGATCCTGACTTGAGCGCCTTCAAAACAAGACATAGGCAACTGTTACACTTTTTTTAATGGAAATCTAATTAATTTGTAACGATTCAATTAAAAGAAATGTAGTTCTGGTTTAAAAAATGTTATATTTTTAAAAACGGAAAATATTTATATAAAGAGTTTTTACTTTCTCTTACCCTATATATGGACGATGTTATGCACGAAAGAACCAAGCGCCATTAAGCTAACTAAATCTGAGATAAAGGTCATTTCATTTGAACTATTGTAAACAAAACCAATGACAATGACTTTTTTTCTTGTTTTATACAAAAAAAAAGTGCGCAGAGTAATAATGTTGTGATTTAAATAAAGAGGTAGATCTTCTTTTTCCCTACAAGATGGCAATCTTATCTCAATTAATCATAATGGCGCTTGATTACTTTATACATAACATGTTATGTATGAAATATATAGAGAGAAAGTATTGCGATCATGTCAAAAATTCGATGTTAAGATTTTTATGGATATTCACATTTTGAGATCCCCTGAGTCAAAAAAAGTGAGTCCTGCAAATTGGTCCGTGTGTGTGTGTGTGTGGGGTGTGTGGACATTATTAAGCATGAAGTAAATGAGCTACAAGGTTGAAATTTTATATTTAAGTTAAGAACCCTCCTAAGGCATGAAAATAAGCTTTTGAAAAAATCGGCCAAAAAGTACTAGTACTTTATTGATTTACTTTTTCAATTTTTTTTTTCGGTTTTCTCAAAATTCGCTCCAACGGTTTTGTTTAAAAAATCAATTATTTTTTTAGATGCTCTTTAAAATGTATATTCTCATTTTTTTACAATCAGGCATTTCCAGGAAACCATTGCGATAACACATTATCTATTGTATATAAAAAATATTTATTTTAATATTAATTAAAACCAACAGTTCGGATCACTTTAAATTTTCTAACTAACTGACAAGAAGAATCGGGTTCGAATTATATGACGAATTATAAAAAAATAATTGTGAGATTTAATTATTCAATTTTTAAATTGATAAAATATAATTTTTAAAATAATTTAAAATGATTCAAATCTTCAATTGCTTAATAAATATTGTTCTCGGTTTTTAACATCCGTCTATTGATTTCCCATTATCATCTCATTTTCCAATTATCAAGTAAAAATTAAAAACGCGATTTTAATACCCTTAATTTAATAATTTTCTGAAAATTTTCCGCAAAACGCCTACAATCCGAAAAAAGTTTCACTTGCATCGTGGTTTCATAAAATTCAGCAATCATATTAATTATTTGAGAAAGGTATTAAATGTATTTAAACTTTCTCTATTTAAGAAAAAAAAAAAAAAAATATTATTTTTAATTTAATACCAATTCTATTTTCATATAAATTTGATTAATGTTTCTTCTAATTTAATTATCTTTTCTTATAGATGTAAAGCGTCATCATACACTTTGTTTAGAAGTTTTCTTCTCTTTTCCGGCGCATTTCCCTTTCTCAAACTCTTCAATCATCAGAAAGTCAACCCCATCTTATTAAAATAGAGGATTGCTTCATTAAACCGTTAAACCTCTTTATTTATTTATTTTTTTATTTTTTATTTCGTCATAGTATTGTAAATTTGTGTCCTTTTTTTTAATATTCTGCTCATAAATTTTTCGTTTCGTATTTTCAACAAAATTCTTAATCAAACCAAGTGGATGTTATTTGGGTGGCCTATCTTCAAGGAAATAAACGCGAATAAATATGAAGAAATGATATACAATAAATATAATCTGTTATATTTATAATATTAACATAAAAAACATTTTTAACTTTTAAAATTAAAAAAATCTAGTGTAACTTTCTCTTACCTTTAAAGAAAGGTGTGTTCTGGATTTGTCGCACCAGATTTTTTATATCGATATATAATACAATTCAAGATGTAAAATTTATAAACATGGGAAAATATTTGTATTTTATTACCATAGCAACCATTTCTCCTATCTTTCCTATTTGAGAAAATAAAAAAAAAAAAACTGAAAAAGTCCATCAGTAAAGTACTAGTACTCTTTGGTCGATTTTGTTCAAAAACTTCCTGTTACATCTCATGGGGGTACCTAACTTAAATATAAAATTTCAACCTCGTAGCTCTTTTCATTCTTGAGATATTTTGTTCACAGACCTACACACATAACCTTAAGATTTAAACTTCAGACCGTTGGATCTCGTTTAAACATTTTATAAATTAAAATTAAATATACGAATCAAACACTAGGTTATTTGTTTCAAAAGTTTAATTAATTAAAAATTAACACTTGATACGTATTTCGACAATTCTCATCATCAGAAGTGATTGCATTCTATTAGAATGTCGAAATACGTATCAAGTGTTAATTTTTTATTGATAAGACCTTTGAAACAAATAACCTAGTGTTTAATTTGTATATTTAATTTTAAGACAGACCATGTTTCGAAACCCGAAACTCGGGAGACCTCAAAACGTGTATATCCATCGAAATCTCGCCATCGAATTTTTGAATCCAATACTTTCTTTCAATATATATATATATAGGTAAGAGAAAGTAAAAATGTATTTGCATTTCAACCTTTGTTGTATTTTTTGAGATTACTATCTTCCTCTAAGTTAACATTTTTTTTTTTTCTTCCATAGAAACAAATTTCCTTTGATATTTATTCAGATTTTTATATCTACCGTTAAAATTCCCGAACGTGGTGAAATTATTTAACTTAAGTATTTTGCTCTGGCCGAAGATAAAAAGCCTCCCTACTTTTTTTTTTTTTTCTACCAGATCTTTTTTATTTATGTTCCAAAAGTTGAAATATAATATCTCCTAGGACCTAATCTTCACAGAAGCAGCACCCACAAAGTCTTGGTTATTGCCCCCTGTGTAAGCTGCAAGCTGTAAACTGTAAGAATGTAAGCCGCAAGACAAACGAGGCCCACAAAATGGTTCTTTTTTTTATCATATCGAAGAATCTGAAAACTTTATATTTCATATGTAACTCTAATATTTAATAATTTATTGAATAAAATTAGTAAAAAAAAAAAAAAAAAAAATAATACACGAACTTGTTTCATGTAATTTGCTTCCCGTCCTGAACGATAAATTATATTAACTATCATTTCAAATGCAGAAAAATACGAGAACATATTCAATTTTTTTTTAGGGCTATAAAAAAATTTTGGAAAAAAAATATAAATGTAAATTCTCAATAAGAAAATCAGAGATGAGAATATATTTTGATCTCACGATTATGAAACTTTCCTTTATTCAACTGCCCTCCGGGTATATAGGAAACCAAAGTAAAAAGAAAAAAAAAACTTGGAAACTTTTAAAATAAATTTTATTAATATAATTATTATTAAAGTTTTATTGGAATCCTGATTAATTTTTTGAATTTTAAAATATTCTTTTACTTCTATTATTAAATTCAATATTTTACCATTTGAATTATTAAAATTTATCTTATTTACCATAAATAAATAAATAAATATTAAAAGAGGGAGCTAAGGCTGGCATTTCTTCCTATCCTTTGTCAGCCTTTTTTTCCCTTTTTCATATCAAGCATTAGGCCGCTTGCTTTTCACTCGGTTTTATTTCTTTATAAATTAATTTTCATTTTCTTTTATAAAGATAATGAAATAATCAGAAGTAGAAAACCCTTGGGTGGGAGTTAATATTGTCCCTCACTGTACATACATATGTAGGAGCATACCTATCTATGTTTCTCACATAACTCCAAACAGCCATAGAAATTTGTTTATTTATGAATTTGAGATATTTGATAAAATATACTTCGAATTTTTTGAAATTTATTAAAGGTATATCCATGGGCGTAGCCAGACATCTTGTTAGGGAGGGGCAACCCCTCGTTAGGGCGAGAGGGGGGGTTTGCAATTAATATATACATAGATTATTAATTATTTATTTAAATAAAAAAAAAATTAAATTAATGTAGTGGATTGGAGCGTTAAAAAAAAAATTCCCAATGGGAAAAATATATATTTGTTTGTTTTTTTAATTTTTAGGACAAGCCAGGGGGGGGCAATGGCCCCTCCCTGCCTCCCCTGGCTACGCCCATGGGTATATCATTGCAAGATGTAGTAAAAAGAAGTCATGTGTTGCACACATGTGATGATTAAATAAATATACAATCACAGACAGCACTCACATGACTAATCAGCTGTCTGAACAAACAAAATCCATTTTGAATTTATGGTGTGTTAACAAGAAGGACGGACGATTCCAACAAACTAATATTTTTGCTTCTATCAATGTCATATATTTCTTTTTTTTTTATTTCTATACCAGTCTTTTATCTTTATCGACCATCATCTTTTTTCTCAGATGTCTCGTAAATTTTGTGTAACTTCTTCCCACCACCAAAGAAGATTAATAACGAAAGAGATGGTTTGTTTTTTAGATCCATTTTTCGTAAAAACCATTGTTGAATTAGCTTTTGTCTTTTGTGTAATTTTGAGATTATTCGAATATTTTATATGCTTTGTGTATTTTTTTTTTCGATATTTATATGGTTATTGTAGAAAATATTTATTCATTTGCTTTAAATAATTAAAAATCTATTTATATTTGAATTTAATGTTTATTTTAATATTTTTTAACATGGCGAAAATAAATAATTAAGAATAAACAGTAATATTTTTTTTTATTCTTCTAAAAAAAAAAAAATAATACTGGTTTTTCAAAAATTAATCTTTATTTTTATACCCAAAACTTATTTTCTTACTAACAGTTAGGTGGGTTTCCTTTTCCTTTCCCAGAGCTAACGTGAATTGAATTATAATTGCTCTACCAATCAACTTCTCTTTTTACTTTCACTTACCTATATATGAAATATATAGAAAGTATTGCGAGTCAAAAATTCGATGGATATACACGTTTTGTGGTCCCCTGAGCCCAAAAAAGTGTTCCGCAAATTCTCTCTGTGTGCCTATTTATGAACGAAATATCTCACTAACGAAAACATCTGGAAGGTTGAAATTTTCAATTTAAATTAGGCACCTCCCCAAAGGGTGTAAATAAGCTTTTGAACAAAATCTGCCAAAAACTACTAGTACTTTACTGATGTATTTTTTCAGTTTTTTTCGATTTTCTCAAAATTCGCTCCTACGATTTTGATTAAAATTCATAAATCAACGATTTTTTAGATGCTATTTTATAAAGTATATCAGTGAAATTTTTCGTGAAAATTGTTTCAAGTTCACTTTATTGATGTGGAAGCTAAGCGCCTTCTATGAATCGCGTGGTCAAGTTTGGAACTTTAGGTGCTAAGGGCATCTAAATATATCTCGACACAAAAAAATCTGGTGTGACAAGCACATTACACAACTTTCTCTTGCCGAAGTGTAAGTGCTGTGTGACCAGTCACACCAGATTTTTGCATATTCGATTAATCAAATTTGTATAACAAAAACATGAAATTTATTTAACATCTGTCGTTTTATGGCCTTATTGTATTTTATTTTTGAGATTTCACATTGTTTTTTTTTTCTTAGATACTTCAAACATTTCCTTCCATCTTTTTTTTTTATAATTTTTTATCCGATATTATTATTTCCCATTAAATATTCCATCAACGTTTAATGCTCGGGTCGTATTTTTGACCAAATCGTCTTTATACTTCTAACATTTTTCCATTAAAGTAGTGAGATCTTAAAAGATGAATTTATTTAATAAATTTATTATGAAGAATGAAGAATATTTATTAACTGTCTTCTCCAGCTTTGCGTTCAGGAGAATTTTTTTTCCTAGATCCCATCTCGAGAAAATATATACTATGGTCGATAACTGGACAGCCTAAAGATTTCAAGATACCATTAAGGCAACCAACCTTAAGGGGATATTTGGTTGCATTGAATGTTCCTAACTTTTAAGAACACAAAACTTAAGTTTTAAAACTTTTAAAATGGTAAATTGATCATTAAAATTTTGTATAAAAAGATTTATGGCGTAAGGTTATGCCTTAAAACTGTCTCTTCTACATATTAATAATATAAGTTTGTTCTTTACTGAAATTTTTATTTTTGATAAATATAATTTTTTTTAAGTCAAACAGTAATTGAAATTAAAACGTTTCGTTATTTCATAATGCCATCATCACTGTTAGAGGTTTATTTAATTTAATTGACACTTGACTGGCATTTTAAATCCAAGTATATTAAACATACGCACTAAATCTCAGACGGGGTTTTGGGAATCACCCCTACCAGGAGAGAGAAAAATAGTCTCTAAAAGTCACGCTACACCCCATTTCGTTGTTACAAATGTTTATGGCGTTTTAAGAATAACATTTGAACGTTTTATCTAGACAGATATTCGGTTTACTCAGGGGCCCACATCTTATGGGTACGTGGATGGCGACCACGAGCTGCCCTAGCTGAGACTGGCAGTACTTTTCTTTGCATGTCAGCCTCTTTCCTTCAATATTTCCAACTGCCGTCAAACCGTGCCACGGGCCGACCTGTTCTATTCCTTCCGGTCGCAAAAACCCCCTCCGCCGACCCCGCACCTACAGAGAAATTCGGTGCTCAACGACTTAGAAATATCAAAATTAACAATATTTTCACAAATCTTATGATTGGTTAGAAAATAAAATAAATTTATTAATGTCAGGGAATAGCTGAATCATTATTTAGTAGGATAAATAAAAGGCCAAGAAATTATCCTTCTTTATTAAAGGGTCCACAGCAACGTTTCGGTCGACTATGTGACCATCTTCATGGCTATGGTTAAGTCAACAGAAAAATCCTCTTTGTTCTGTTGACTGAACCCTAGCCATGAAGATGATCGCATAGTCCCTTTAATAATGAAAGAAGGATAATTTCTTGGCCTCTTTTTATCCTACTAAATTTATTAATGATTTAAAATTTCTTCTTATCCTGAATCACACTAAAAATAGATAATTTTAATATTTCAATAAGTCTTCCTAATACGTTCAAATTTTATACATTATGTATAACAAGAAACCTTTTTTGAACATCCCTAGCTCCATGGGAAAATTCTGTTATGCTAATTAATGAGTTTAGACACACAAAATAAAAATAATTTTAAAATTATTCTAAATTTAAATGAATGTTAAATTAATATTTAAATAAATTATATTATTCTAGTCTCATTTATTATTCTTTGTTTTTCAATAAACATTTTCTCTTTTGTTCCTTACGTTTAGACAAAAGAATTTATTCATTATTGTTATTATTTATTTTTAATTATCCATTCAAAATGTGTTTTTTTTTTTGTTTTTTTTTGAATTTTAAAAATCAGATCCCGATTAATCTTTTAAATTTTTAAACAGAGAAACAAATTATTTTTGTTTAGGAATTTTATATATTAAATAACATTGGAAATATTTTCTCTATCTAAATAAAAAATTTTCAACGGAATTTCAGAAAATTCGATTTCAAAAATATTTGAACTTCGGTATAAAAACTTTTTAATCGTTATGAAATGAAAATATTTTTCCAGAAAATATAGGCTTATTTAAAGGAAAAAAATAATTAATTGAAATCTGGTGACACCAGGATAACTATTATTTTAAATCCAGAGATAGCAAATAATATATATAAAGAGAACTTTAGCGTCTCCTTGAAAAGCACCCATTTTTCATTTGGTCCAGATCCGGGATAGAGAATTAGGACGCTCTGAATCTTGGCCAATTGAATCGTCTCGTAGGCATCCTGAATGCGACTCTCACCCTGCCGAGAGCATCATTTCGTCAAAAAAGAAGAAAAAAAAAGCCTGAGTCTGAGTGCCGATCAATAGTGGCCCTCGGCTCTGCTTGGCTTGTTGTTAAGTTTATGCGCGTGGCGGCACTTGATCGTGGGGGTGGCAGGGGGCCGACGACCCCCCCCCTCGTCTTTTTCCGAAAAAAGGGGGCCAAGGGCCAAAGGCGAGATAAGGCGACGCCACGCCCGCGGTGCACTTGGCCACCGAAACTCCAAGATCCACTCGTCGACGTGTCTCGAATCAACAAGACAACAAAAAAGACAAACGCGATCCAATTGAGAATGGTAATGTAGCCTGGAGGAGGACTACACGTGCTCAAGTCTGCCTTCCTACTTCTACTCCTTAAAAAAAAAAAAAAAAAAACACCTCTCAACAACGAATTACCAATAGTAACAACTGTCCTTCATCCTCGAAAACAAACACACCAACTTATTGATATATTTAGCGATTTTCTCAAACATCCCATAAAATAAAACATATGCTTGTTGATCTTATTTTATACCCAGAGACCGCTCTAGCGGTTTCGCCGCTCCGGTTAGAGGACAAATTCCCTCCTCTTAAGAATATATCGCTCATTTGCTGCAATATCGCCATAATTCAAACTAAGATTATAAATATTGTGACAATCTATCACAGATGGAACAACCTTTATAATCTTAACTGAATTGTATCTGAAGAAGGCCACAGAATGAGTGGCCGAAACGTTGTAATTTTTTACAAATAAACTACAGTTAAACCGAAAATCTAATTCTTTTACTAGTCATAATTCAAAGTATTTTATCTGGCGGAGGGACATGTCTGAGCTTTCTTTGCATACTCGCAGCAAAATATCTAATTTTTACTTTCTCTTACCTTTATATGAATATATATAAAGAAAAAGTATTGGTTTCATGTCAAAAATTTGATGTCGAGATTTTGAGGTCTCCTGAGACCAAAAAAGTGATTTTTGTAACATGTTCTCTCTGTCTGTGTGTCAATGTCTGTGTTCAATTTAAAGAATGAATGAATTGAGCTAGGAGGTGGAAATTCTATATTTAAGTTAGGCATCCACCTGAGGAATGACAATTAGCTTTTGATCAAAATCAGTCCAAGAGTACTAGTAGTAATTTGCTGATGTATTTTTCAGCTTTTTTCGATTTTCTAAAAATTCGCACCAAAGAATTTGATTAAAATTCATAAATTAATTATTTTTTACATGCTCTTTAAAATGTATATTCTCGTTTTGCCCTTGATATCTTTTAAAGCACACTTTACTCTTTTTCTTCATAGGAAAGATAGGAGAAATGGTTGCTATGGTAACAAAATATAAACATAAATTAAGTTGTATACTGGGTATGTGAGATTGGAGTTGGTAGGAATAACACCAGCGTTGTCGAACATCTTTACACTTTTATTCAAACAGACGTTTCGGTAACCATAACGGTTGCCATCCTCAGTGCCAATGAAAGTTTTTAAGGTGTCCCTGTCATATATGATAATATTATATAGTAATAGGAAGCATCAGCCTGGAGCGCTCGGCAAGTCAAGTCGGCACTTGCCGAGCGCTCCAGGCTGATGCTTCCTATACTATATAATATTATCATATATGACAGGGACACCTTAAAAAACTTTCATTGGCACTGAGGATGGCAACCGTTATGGTTACCGAAACGTCTGTTTGAATAAAAGTGTAAAGATGTTCGACAACGCTGGTGTTATTCCTCCCAACTCCAAATATAAATATTTTTCTGTTTATAAATTTTACATCTTGAATTCAAATATACCGTACTTTTGGAAACTATATAAATGTTGACATAAAAAATCTGGTGTGACAAGCACAGAACACAACTTTCGATTACTGAAGGTAAGAGAAGGTTGTGTTCTGAGCGACCAGTCACGCCAGATTTTTTGAATCGCAAACTCCTTTGTTGTCTTCAAAACTGTAACTTTGTGGAAGGTCTACCAGGGATATTTTCGATAATTAAGAATTAATTTGTATAGCTACCATTTTTTATTCGAATTTCTATATAAATGTGTAACAAATTTATTTTATTTTTTGGAACTCCTGAAAAAATGCAAATGAGCCCCGATATATATATATTTTAAATGAAGTTATATATTTTTTATTTTCAATAAAAATCAAATCACTTTATTTAAATTTTAATAAAAGCATAGAATTCTATTTAGAAAGAACTTTGTAACATAATGTAAATTTGACAACAGTCAAGTGCTCGAGAGTTCAGCCTTGAGCTTAGGCAACCTAAATGTTTAGCAGTCGGAAATGTTGTCTTAAAAGTAGCTTTTCCACTTCAGTTGCTTTAAAAAAAAGATGGTTTATTTATTTTAAAATTATTAGTTTTGATTAACTCAGGCACTTGTAGCTCCGACTCTACAAACTAAAACCACAATAATATTAATAAATAAATTCTTTTCGATGACAGTATTATCGTTTTTATTATTTGAAAAATTCTCTTACAAGCAATATTACTTTTAATCTGGCTCTAGGAAAACGAATAATATAAAAAAAAATTGCATTTGGAAATGGAGATGTAGAGCCACGAAAAGGGAAGAAAGATGTATAAAAAAAAAAAAAAAGTAAAAAACGCCCGATCCATTTGAGAATGTAAATGCAACTAAACAAAACTTCCACCTTTTGAAAAAAGATTCCTCAGGTGAATATAATCTAACGCTCGATTTACATTTCAATAGAAACTAAAACCCTAATGAAATTATTATAAAATGAAGCTTAATATGTTTTTATTATCAAAAGGACAATATACTCTTAGGATAAGCGGGTCTTGTTTAATTTTAATAATAATATTTATAAAGAGCTTTGCCGATACTTTTGAAATGTGTTATTGTACACACTCACATTTGGTGAGTATGTGTATGTCGACCACGAGTTACCCAAACTAAGGCATCATGCGTTTCTTCTATAGTTCCTTATATACCAATTTTTACTTTCTCTTATCTATATACAATATTTATATATATAAAATATTGCGATCATGTCAAAAATTCGATGTCGAGATTTTGATGGATATACACGTTTTGAAGTCCCTTGAGTTCAATCCCCCAAAATCATCTGTCTGTGATCAAAATAAAGGATGAAGAAAACGAGCTACGAATTTGAAATTTTTTATTTAAGTACTCCATTGCAGCGCGAAAATATGCTTTTAAATAAAACCGGAGTACTAGTACTTTACTGATGTACTTTTTCGATTTACACAAAATTTTGATTAAAATTCATAAATTAATTATTTATTATAAATATATGCGTATTAAAATTATTAAAGTAAAGGAATTTATTATTTATAAATTCCTAATACTTTTTAGAATTAGAGGATTCGCATGTTATTTTTTTTTGTTTTCCAATAAATCACTAAAATAATATTTCTTTTTTGTATTTCCATTAATGATTATTAGTAAAAATATTATTACATGGTCGCTGGGGATTCCCTAGAACTTGAACATCAAAAGGGTTGCATAAGAGTAAAAAGTTGGGAAACGCTGATAAACACGATTTATGGCTTTTATTTTTAATTATATCTCTACGTTATGTAATAAGGTGAAATAAAATTCAAATATAAAATTCAAATTTACATATAAATAAATACATTTAGTTATTAGGATTTCGCCCTGTATTTCCCTTTTATTTTATTTATGGCTTAAAATTTAGGCAAATATGCGTTTCATGAAATTTTGAATAAAATAAGTCAAAATTAGTGCCTATAATGTTTTTGTCCTCCTCTGGAGGTTAGTGCCTATTTTAACTAAAATTGAAGTGGAGCTGGAACAGCCAAAAAATGATGCCTCCAATTTTCAACAATTACCCAGACGCTTCGCGAAAACTTTTTTCTCCCAATATCACTCTTTTCTACATAAGAAAATAGATAATATTAATAGGCGAATAGGGAGACCTGGGGGGCTCCCCCCTCCCCCCTTTAACCCCTGCCACGGAACCCGAAAATAAAAAAAATAATTTATGTTGATAAAAAAAAAAATATTTTTTCAAATAAAAAAAAAAAAAACCTACAAAAATTCAAAAAAAAAAACTATACTAATAATTTCTTTGATTAGGTGAACCTCATTTAGAAAAACTCCTGTGTTTAGAAATTCATTGAATTTATTGTTATAAATAATTTTAATCTAAATAAAAAAATTTCGATTATGGATATAAAATTTATTATTTTTTTTTTTTTTTGCAAAATCCCTATTATTATTTGTTATGTGATATTTTCATTTTACGTATTATCTTGAATTTAAAGCTTTTATGATTAATCCATGCTCAATCACCACGATCTAAATCTGACAAATAATTTTAAACAATTAATTTCACTTTAAATATACTGTATTATAAAATTTCGCAAATCCACAACCGACTAGTAATTTTTTTTTATTAAGCTAATTATTTATATTAATTAATTTCTATATAAAAATTATTATATTAATTTTATATTCTCCAGATTATTTTTGAAAATGCAAATCTGAATGATATGCAAATTCATTTTTTTGATAAATTTTGATGATTGAGCATCTTTAAGAAAAAATTTTCCATGCATATATTTGCCTCTTTTATTTTAAATTCTCGCCGTTCTTTTCTAAGTGTAGTATACCCCATTTGGGGATTTCGTTATTTATCTACTTCTTGCTGTCTTTCTAAGGTCCGAAGCGGGCAATTCTTTCCCCTAAATGACTGTCCTGATTTATTTTTCAAATTCTTTATTATTCATAGATTTTTTTTTTCATTCCACAATAGTTTGAAATTTTGTTTTGTTGACTACATTTATCAGATTTTTAATTATAATAATTAAAATATTTATTTTTTATTTCAAAGTTTGAAATATTTTTAAAATAAATAGACCTATGTACCCCTTTAACCATTCCTCTAAAGATTTCTTAAACTTTATTCTAATAAAACTTTGATTTTTTTTTCAACTACTTACAATGGATTCGGAGTCGTCAAAAGCATTAATCAATGGAAAAAATAATCCAAATGCTCAGTAGGGATTCAAACCCAGGCCCCGACAATAAATGACCATTTAGGGAGGGAAGAAATTTCACAAAGAATATATTATCATATGGTACAAAAAAAAAAAAGTAATATAGTTTCGATTTCCAAACTCAATCTAGAAATTACAAATCTTAGCACATTTTCGTTATTCAAGACAGATAGTAACAGACTTTTTTTTTACACCTTTCCAAATATCAATACACTATTGTATGTTTCGCATTACCAATTTTTCCACTAAAAATTCAAAGCGCATTATACAATTTTCATTCATCATTACAATTTTGTATAGAACCTTTTATTCGTTAAGAGCGTCTTTAAAGAAATGAACGAAATTTAAATATATATTTGTTTATTCGACCTTAAAAAAGATTTTAAAATATCATTTTGAAATTCAAAAACCAAATATTTTTATTTAATAAAAAAAAAAAAAAATATTTAAGAAAAAATCGATCACTAAAAAAAGGCCTTAATACACCCATTGAACTTACCAAGTTATTTTTCCTATTCTGATTTTTTCTCTTTGCCCTATTTTTTTGTTTACATTGTTTTTCCAGGTGTAAAAAAAATTACTACTTCTCGAGATGAATGATTTTAAGCCTAGCTTAAATCTTCAAATCCTTTTCCATCATGTCAAAAAAAATCTAAACATGAACATAAAAAAGAATTGACATTTTTGACATTCAAATGTGAAGTTAGTTGAAAGCTTTCAACCAACATTTAGATATCACTATTTCATTTTTAATTATTTTTTTTTCCTCTTTAATTAAAAAAAAAAAAATTTAAATTTTTTTAATACGTACATTATCCAATACTTTTTTTATTTATTATATATTTTTATGAATTTTTTATACATGTTTCGATCTTTTAACTTTAAAGGTTCCGTTATTCTTAATATAATTATTGGACATTCTTCATCTTCATTTTATTTTGACAAACTTAAACCTTCGATTAAAAAAAAAGTGAGTTATTAGTAGGGCTGGACGGTAAACCGGTTTACCGGTAAAAACCGGTAAAAATTTTTTACCGAAAACGCGGTAACGAACCTCTAATTCGGTAAAAACCGGTTTTTTTCGAAAGTCGGTAAAAACCTATTTTTTCGGGCGGTAAAAAATTTTGGTTCGGTGAGAAAAAAATGTTCCGCGGCGGCAAACCAAATTGTGGTTCCGCGGCGGCAAATTTCTGTTCCGCGAGCGGCAAAAAATTGGCGTCTCTAAAAAAAGGTAAAATATTTTTCCGGTCGGGGAAAAATTTCGGTTCCGCGAAAAAAAAAAATGTTTCGGCAAAAAATTGGCGTCTCTAAAAAAAAAGGTAAAATATTTTTCCGGTCGGGGAAAAATTTTGGTTCCGCGAAAAAAAAAAATGTTTCGGCAAAAAATTGGCGTCTCTAAAAAAAAGGTAAAATATTTTTTTCGGCCGGGGAAAAATTTTGGTTCCGCAAAAAAAAAAATGTTCCGCGGCGGCAAACTTTGGTTCCGCGGGCGGTAAAAAATTTTTACCGACTTTCGAGAAAAACCGGTTTTTTTTCATTATGGAGGTCGGTAATGAAAATCCATTACCGTCCAGCCCTAGTTATTAGCTATCTGAGATATAAGGAAAGTGTTGTGAAGTTAGCAATTCAATAAAAGCATCATTTATAAAAATCATTAAAATTAATAATTATAATGGGAAGTTTTAATTATAGACATTTGTATTAATTATTTATTAAAAATACATAAATTCAGTACAGTTTCGATTTCTTATTATGCTGTTGTTTTCAAGTACAGTGCACTTGCTTCGTTTCAAGTGAACTAATCTCTAAGGGACTGTTACGTGCATTTTATATATTATACAACTACGTCAGCGCCATCTACAATCATTACTATGAAGTTAGAGACAAACTTCAGCGCCATCTACAATCATTTCTATGAAGTTAGACACAATCATCAAAGCAAGTCTTTGCACAAACAGCATGATGTTACAATAAGTTTATAAAATGCAAGTAACAGTCCTTAAGAGGTTAGTTCACTTAAGTCGGAGCAAGTGCACAGTACTTGAAAACGATTGCACAATAAGCAGTTGAAACGTTGTACAGTATTTATATATTTTTAATAAATAATTAATACAAATGTGGTCTATATTTAAAAAGTCCCATAATAATAATACAAACCACAAATACTTTAATAAACATATTAATTAAAATAGATATTAAAAATTAAAATAATTAACTAAACCTAATTTATTTTTTATCGAAAATTTCTTAAAAAAAGCCTTATACCGAACTTTGCGTCTTAATTAACTAACTACGACTGGGGCTCTAATTTAATCATATGATCAGATTAATTAGAACTAAAAAAAGCTCGAAAGCTATAGTCAATTGAGGGATAGCTAGTTAATTAGAACTGAAGCTACCGGCCTTAGTATATGTGTTTTTAGGTAATTTGAAATGATTACTCGCTGTATATACGTCTTTAATTTATATGACCTGCAAAATATATTTAGACTCTACGTTCGTGTAATTATTATGTATTTACAAATAACTAACTAACGGTTGATAGACAGGTGATCCAATAATCTAACACAACCATATTTAGACATCATGTTTAATTTAAATTTTATAAAAAATCAAAAATTTTATATTTCCAAAAGAAATAATTAATTCAAATTTACTTCTAACAGTTCCTTTTGATGAAACGTTCAGTGAACTTATCTATATCAAATTGTCACAAAAACGATTTTTATTTTATTTCTAAAGAGAATAAATTTTATTTCTAGAGAGAAGAAAAAAAAAAAAAAACAAAGTCCAGCAGTCCTGATCATAGTAAAAGAAAGATGGTCCAATTTTCTCTTTCGTTTAGATTCTACAATTTTTTTTTTTTTTTATGTTGAGATCTTTTCAATGATTTTGGCCGAATTTCAAACCGATTCTTTTGTTTCTTTTAATTTTTTATGTTTGTATTTTCGAAAACTAAATAAATATAATGTAAAATTTATCACTTAAGGGGCTACGGGAGCGAACTGGTTACGCATGTTTTTCCCGCTAAGATGGCGTTGTGTGTCATTATTTAATGCATTTTCATTGATCTTTTAACAATAAATACTTTATAAATGTTATTATATATTATGTATCTTTTATAAAAGCATACAAATATATAAATATAGGCCAGATATAGGCCAAAAGGGGATCAGCTGTTAGACTAGCCTGCCATCTATTGCAAGAATGCTGAACTAATTTGACAGTTGAATTTTAAATAAATCATCTAAGCTTATTTTAAAAATTTCTTAATTAATATGTGATTAATAATAATAATAAACTCATTTTTAAATTTTAAAAAAATTAAAGATTATTGGGACTGATTGTTTTTTTTGTATTTGCTTGATAACAAAAAAATTAATTTCTAATTTTTTAATAAGTCATTAAAAAAATTATAGTTCGATGTCCCAATAATCTCTTATGAATTTAATTCATTTAAAAAAAAACGCATTGAAAAATTCCTTATAATAGTCTAGTTTTTTTTTTTTTAAGTACGTTTAGACGTCGCTCCTGAACCCCCTTAAAGAACACTTAAAAATTTCGTTTATATTTATTATTTATAGTAATCATTGAAGTCGTTCGTCTCCTTTTTTTAAGTTAAAATTCTTGCCTTTAGCAGTCAGTCACTCACCTAACCAAATTGTTTATTCTCTCTTTATTAGTGACTTGTCACAGAAGAAAATCGGTCTGGAAAAAACGAGTGAGATTGTCAGGTTTAGTATAGCTTCTTCAAAAAAACACCAACATTCTTTTTCTCTTTGGCATTCTAACTTTTTTCATTTACATATTTATTTTCTCAGTTTATTTTTACTTTCTTTTTTTTTTATATCTTAGAATTTCTTTCTATTTTTCTCTTCTTTTAACATTGATCTACAATTACATCCATCTTCAAATAAACATTAATTTCCCTTTGTCAGTTTCTTTTCTTGCTATGTCAAGGAGTGAATCCAAAAGTTGAAATTATCTCTGGCTAAGTTTCCCAATTAAGTGATTGAATGGCGAGAAAGGAGGAGGTAAAAGGAGAGGGGGATGGGTAGGAAATGCCGACTAGAATTTGGGGGCATTCCACAAACAGCTGATTGAATCTCCGTTTTGACCCCATCGATTTGCCCCATCCAATTTGCTAAATGTCTAGATAAGCTAGACCAACCACGCCTTAATCTATATAGAGAGAGGTTATATATTTCCAGCCGGAAATGGATATCAGTTTAAGTGGTGACTGAAAGACAGTTGTGCATAATTTTAACAGACAAATGTTTCATTTTGCGTTTATCTTGATTCACTCATAAATGGATTTGTTCATGGCAACCGAAGCAAAAATATTTTTTTGTGAATTTTTATTTTGTCTTATTTTTAATTTAATTAAAAAAAAAAACTCTTTTTCTCTCTGTTTGTTTATTTGTTTATTAATATATACAATGATTTATTGTTATTTAAAAAAAATACTGTTGCCAAGCGTTGTTCTAAACATATATGACTGAAGGGAATATTTATTTTGCCTAACAAGATAAAACAAATTTCTATTATAATATTAGTGATCAAAAAACAGTGGCGTCATTTCAACTTTTTCTTGGGGGGAGGGGCAAACATTTTTTTTCTTAAAATTTACTTACAAATAGGTAATCAAATTTAGCCAAAAGATATTTAATTAATTGTTTAATTTTGTACAGTTTATATACTCGTAGATATATTTTGAAAGATTTTATTTAGAAAAATATAAAATTTTATAAAAATCAGAGCCCTTGAGGGGGGGGGGGGCAAATGACCCCCTGCTCCCCCCCCCCCCTTAAATGACGCTACTGCCAAAAGACGTGGTATTTTAAAATTCTAAATTAAAAAGTTAAGGAAAGGCTACTCCAATAAATTAATTTATATAATATTTTCGAGTTTTTTTTGTGGTGGGGGGTTTGCGCCGCCAAAATAAGTTAAAGAATATAAAATTTTATGGATACAGGAGACGTAGAAGCCAGGAGATTAAATTGAAAAATTTAATTGTTAATTGTCAACTTTTTCGGGATAATTAATTGTATTGTAACAATTACACACTTGTTATGTATATGTTAATAACTACAGTACTACTAATTGCATTTTAACAATTGTCCTGAAGAAGGTCGTGATTAAGGGCGAAAACGTCGAATTTATTGAATTGTAACAATTAATTGTCCTGTGTAAGGTCGTGATTGGCGATCGAAACGTCAACAATCATTAAAAATTTTTATTTAATCTTGCTGCTGTCTCCTCTATCCATTTTAAATTCTACAGCCAAATATCTCATCGATATAAATTTTATAATTTTTTAATAAAGCTTAAAATTTGTACATTAAATTTCTCTCTAGTATATTTTAATTTTGGGGTTAAAACTTCCTCCACCCCTGGTTTATATAATAGTAACTCTAAAATACTTGGCAAGAAATTGTCAACAACTCTTTTCCTAATAATTAATATAGTTAGTTACTGGAAGGTAGGCAACCCAACTAACTCAAGTCTTCGATTCATTACTTTCACAAACTTGCATACTAGTTATGTAAGCTACTAATAATTGGTGGTGGTAAATTTGGGAAGGGTCCCTATTAGCTACTGTTTACAATTATTTTTTGTGGTACCGCATTCGTAATTGTTACTAGAATATTTAATTTGAAGCACCATCAAATGTCCTGTTTGTTGACCAATACACAGTTCTCTTAATTTCTCTTGTCAATTTTTAGCGTACTTCCGAAGGGCAAAAAGTGCTTTTTATTTAAAAAAAAAATTATATAATTATACTGACTAGTAGAATTAATTTAATTTAATTTAAATGTAAGTTAACTCATTTATTTAAAAAAAAAAATACTAAATAAAAATCTCGTTGTTCGTTTTTAGTGATTAATTTAAATTAAAATGAAAATTTAATTAAATATAAAATGTGTTTTTTGCCTTAGATTTGTTCTTAATTAGTAAATTTAAATCAAGTATTAATTACAAGAGTTGAATATACGAGTAATATCATTTCATTAAATGAAACATTTCAATCATTTATAAATTTGTATATATATAGAGAGAGAGGAATTATATTTCAAAACGAAAAGAGAATGTGTTAGAGAGAAAGAGAGATGACAAGAGTATAGTTTGGGGTAGTGTCGAGAGGGGGGGGGGGGGCGTGTTCTATCTAAATGTTGCATGTCATCAAATTCCTCAAGAGGAAAATTTGAAATTTCATACGCCTATCTTTCATTCATAAGTTTTGAATTTTATTGACTCCCATTCTCGAGCAGAGAAAAGTCTTGGGAATGTCAACAAGTGACACAAATGACAGCGTCACAAATGTCACAAGTGTCACAGGTGACACAGGTGAAGATGAAGCGTTTTCTTCGATCAGTTAATAAAATCCCCTATGCACGAAGAGAGACAGTCACCTCAACAAGCAAATGTGTATTTCGACAAGGGAAAAAAATACAAAGGCAGAGACAATTTAGAGAAGAATTTCACCCAAGAGAACCAAATATACAAATATTACTTAAAGATATCATATTTATTATAATCACATTTCTATCTTGGTTTCTTTTGACATATCATTTAAATGGAATTCGAAATCTTTCTTTGACGCATAATAAATTAATGAAAATATACTTTAATGTGCAATATAACCAGGATTGGGAAAAATTCTTTAAAAAGTATCGCGATCTTTTTTGTATTTAAATCCGAAAATCCGATCCGGTCCAGGATTTTCGGATCTGGAACGAAATCCTTTTTTTTTGGGAGGATCTTGGATCTGGATAGAAATCATTTTTGTTCTCTGGATTTTGGATCGCATCGCTAATCTTTTTAGAAGGATTAACACTCCTGGATTTTTGAGATTCTTTTCAAAGGATTGCCAATCCTTTAAAATTTTTTTTCTTTTTAATAAACGTATATATCCTTTTGATTCATTCAAACACCTAAAAATCAAGTCCGAATCGGATTTTCTGAACGAGGTTCTGAACTTGCGGATCGAAACAGCGATCCACAAATCCGGCCAGTTTGAACCATCCAATCCAATATTCTGTTCGGGTTGATGCAATAGGATTACCGATCCTATTTAGAAATCGCTATTTCGATCCGCAAATTCCGATACTCGATCAGAAAATCAAAAGGACATACGTTTATTAAAAAGTAAAAAATTTTAAAGGATTGGCAATCCTTTGAAAAGAATCTCAATAATTCAGGATTGTTAATCCTTCGAAAATGATTAGCCTTCCGAACCTAGATCCAGAGAGAAAAAATGATTTCGATCCAGATCCAAGATACTCCTCAAAATACGATTTCGATCTAACTGGATCAGATTTTTGGATTTAAATCCATAAGGATCTCTGATTATAATGGCTTAATATTTTTTATTTAATTTTGCTGTGATGACTCTCAACCAAGTTTTTTGTCAGACGTAAATATCCCAATATGTGTAAAGATTTGTGTCTATTTAATATAACTCTAGTATTGGGCTGTCACTGGAAGACAAAGACTGATATCGATACTTAAGTATCTCCTGTGCTGGATGACTGTACCATTTTATTAATTAATTTTGGAAAGGACATACATTTTTTTTATCAAAAAGAATGACTATAATTTTGTCGCCAACCCAGTTTATGTTTTTTTTTTATATACAATATATGAAAGAACTCAATGAATACTTTAAAAATAAATAAATACAACAATTAAATATCTATAATTGAAAAGAGATTTCCGAAGCCATTACATTTAAATCATTCATTTGATTTTTATACTACGGACAAGAATCATTTGGGGAATTCTTTTTTTTATCCGAAAATTGAATGGTATGGGAGAGTCAATCATCCCCTCCAGACCGTTTTTTTCAATTAATCCAGCCGTAGATAAAAATAAAAAGTGTATTGAATAAATTTTAAAATTTCAATTTCTATTAAAAAAGAAAATGAAATTGGAAACAGAAAAAATATTTGACAAGTCGATGAAATAAATTAAACTGACTTCGAAATTATTGATATGACAAAAGATATTTAAATCGAAAATGGTTGAGGGGGGGAGAGAGAGGTGGGCTTTTAATGAATCATTCGAAATTATTCACTTGACTGAATGGAATAGAAACATAGATACAGGACAGCTGAATTGAAGATTATGTCGACAATTTTTTTTTCTATGATAAGGAACTTTTTCGGGTTTTTTTCTCTCTCCATTCATTTTATTAGCCAAAAATAGAGATAGCAAAGCTAATTTGATCCAGATTTCTCTAAAAATAACGAAAAAATAGAAAAAATATGAAGCTGATACTAACCTATAAAAACGTAAGTTATTTTATTTATTCAACAACTAGGCACATATTTAAAACAAATATTTTTAAAGAAATCTGGATCAAATTGGCTTTGCCATTTCTATTTTAGGCTAATGAAAAGAATGGAGAGAGAAAAAAAACCCGAAAAAGTTCCCTATCACAGAAAAAAATTGTTGACATAATGTTAAATCGAGCCCGGACAGCTGCTACCTCAATCATGTTACTCCTAAGAATATATATAATGTACCATTTATTGCAATAGTATTGAGACTCAAATCCGGTAGTTGGGCAACCCAAATGGCACACGCGCATTAAAACTTTCTTATCTGTGTGAGAAATACCTTTTTAAAGCAGACAAGAAAGCTTTAGTGTGCGTGGCTGCCTAACTACCAGGCTTTACTCTCAATACTATTACAACAGAAGGTATATATATTTTTTATTTTCTCTTACCTATATATTTTAATATATAGAGAGAAAGTATTGCATTCATGTTAAAAATTCGATTTGATAGAAAAATACGTTTTGAATCTAAAGGTCTGTCTGTGTTCAAAATAATGTAAGAAATAAATGAGCTATGAGGTTGAAATTTTATATTTAAGTTAGGTACCCTCTGACACGCGAAAATAAGCTTTTAAATTAAATTGACCAAAAACTACTAGTACTTTATTGATGTACTTTTTCAGTTTTTTTTTTCGATTTACTCAAAATTCACTCTATTGATTTTGATTAAAATACATAAATCAATTATTTTTTTAGATGCTCTTTAAAATGTATATTCTCATTTTGCTCTCGAAATTGTTTAAAGCACACTTTACTCTTGTACGTCAAAGGAAAGAGAAGAAATGGTAACAAAATATAAATATTTTTCTATGATGATGAATTTCACATATTGAATTCTAATGTACTGCCAGGTACTAAATACTATCTATTGCAATAGTATTGAGACTAAAACCCGGTAGTTAGGCATCCCAAATGGCACACGTTCACTAAACTTTTTTTCTGATTAAAACATTCAGATAATTTTTACTTCTATATATCATGAAAATATTAAAAAGATAAATTTTATGGTTATTCTTTTGTTAAAAAGTGTCGTTCGGCCTATTGTCTGCTTTGAACAAGGTATTTCTCACACAGACAGGCTGCCATTTGGGCTGCCTACCTACCGAGCTTTAGTCCCAATACTATTGCAATAGATTGTATGTACATATCGAGACAAAAAATTGGTATGAAATGTACAGAACACGACTTTCAATTAAGACAAGAGAAAGTCATTATTTGTGCTGTGCCGGACACACCAGTTTTTTTAAAATCTACTTAAGAATTGTGTGTAGTGCCGCTTCTTTTTTCTATAATTTGGTTGAGTGTGTGACTACAACAAACTAATTTTTGAATTTCTTTACCCACAACATTTTTTTATATACTTTATTTATATTTAATGTATATAAGAGTAATTTTCTCTTTTTAATACTTTATATTAGTTTTGTTTTATGATGTCTTATAAAAAGTTTCCCATTTAAAACGAATATATACATCTGTATATACAATCACCGTAAAAATAAAATTTCTCTCAGCTTTTTTAATGAGAATTGTATCCTTCAATAATCTTGTATTATAAGATTAACCTTGTTTTAAAGAGAATTCATATTAATAATTGATTGGATTTTTAATTACATAATCCTTAAAAAAATAGATTTATTTATAAATATATTTTAAATTGTTGACTCGACAGGAATAATACATTTTTGTTGTTCAGTCCTATCCTATCCTATTTCTGTTTCAAGTAACAAATGATATTTTTTGTGTTGTTTGTATTATTATTAACGATCGTTATTCAGTAAAGGCATTTTCTTTAGAAAAACAAAGAAAAAATATATGGATGCAGTTCAAAAAACTTATATTATTTAAGTGAAGATTCTTCTTAAATTTGCTTAACACTCGATAGCAGGTTTCAATAAAAACATTTTTATGAAGTCTTATAACTAGAGCCCGGATTTTTATGCAGCAAAGAAGTTTCACTTCTTTCGTATATAGTATGAATAAAAGGTTTTTTTTTTCCTTTGATTTTTTTTCTGTCAACATAAGGGATGTTAAAAGAAAAAAGGTAATAGGAAATTTGTTTTCCTTGACTGTAATGTATAATTTTTTTTTTTTTAATTTAGAAGTAATAATTACCGAATCCGGGAGTGGAGGGATATTAAATGACTCGTTTAAAAAAAGAATTTCCGGAGAAGATAAAAAAAAATAAAATAAAAATGGAAATTGGAAATGGGTTCTCGGAGGGCGCAATGGCTTCCATTCCATCCATTTAACTTGGAAATGATCGATTCTGAGCAGATCTCGCTCAGAAAACATTAATTTTTAAAACTTGAACCGCCGGGTTTGGAGATTTATTTGGAAATAAATATTAAATAGCGTACAGGCACAATTTTGGATTCGACCTGCCTCAAATGGTTATCATATTTTTGCAATTTGATAAAAAATATATATACAAAAATATTAATAATAAAATAAAAAACGATCCTCTATATTTAAATGCATTTTATTTTTCATACAAATTTTTAAATACATGCATTCTTTAGCTGATATCATTATTTTATTATCGAAGAAATGCGAAATGAGATTTAGTAAATGGGTAATAAGTTGATATTCAAATTAGGTAGAAAGAATGAGCAAAGCAGCTAGTTTATATTTCACTTTAATGTCAAAGCAGGGCGGATGTTTCGGTCGCATATGGGACCATCTTCAGGGCTACAAACGAAGAAGAAATAAACATTTAACAGATACAATCAATTAGATAAGATTTTCATTATTTTGTTTTATATTTATAATCACCCAGGTTAATGTCTGAAAATATATCTCCTCGCCAAGTTATATTGGTGGTTACAATTGTGTAAGCCCAATATAACCTGGCAAGGAATATTTTCAGACATTAACCTGGGTGATTATAAATATAAAACAAAATAATGAAAATTTTATCTAATTGATTGTATCTATTAAATGTTTATTTCTTCTTTGTTTGTAGCCCTGAAGATAGTCCCATATGCAAACGAAACGTCGGCCCTGGTTTGACAATAATGTGAAATATAAACTAGGTACTTTGCTTATTCTTTCTAACTAATTTGAATGTATATTTTTTATAAAGATTTGTAAAAGATTTATAGGAAACTTAAATAATTTTCTCACCAATAAACTCATTTATTTTAACAAATTTCTGTAGTAAAATTGTATTCCATTAATAGTCGCAGCAGAAATTTTTTTCTTCTCATTTGGGCTGTCTTTCTTCAACTAATTTCTACACCATCATTGAAATGGTGAAAAAATACGAAAAACAAATTTAATATACGACTGTGGTGTTCTTTTTATTTTGCTTATATTTTTGGAATCTGATAAGAATTAAGTTATAGTCGAAGATGGTTGTAAAAAGGAGATTTGAATTGAGCGGTAAATAAAATAAAAATAAATCTACAATTATTAAAATTCAACTCTAAACTAATAATTTTGATTATAAGGATACAATTGTTACATTTGTAATATCCAATAATCTCTGGAATTATCCATATATGCATTAGATTAGACACGTTTGACAATTTGACAGATAGAACAATAAACAGATCAGTTGCAACATGATCATGATTTCATACTAAAGAACGTCACTTAGCAAATCACCTTAACGTTCACGCTGGTATGTCGACTCGGGTCTATTCTATAATTTCGATTTCGCCTCTGTGACATCAACAGGTCAGGGCTAAAAAAAAGTATTTTTCCTATAAATTTGTTAGGATAAGTAGACAGGAAAAAGAAGAGAGTGCAGCTAGTGGAGCAACAAAATACCAGTGGTAGTGGAACAATGAAATACCACTAGCTGCTGTCACTTTTTTTCCTGTCTACTTATCCTAATTGAACTACCTAAGCCCTACATATCTACTATAGATTTGTATTCTGAACATTTTAAAAAATATTTCGATGTTATTTTTTTAAATAAATTAAATTCATTAATTATAACTGTGACAAAAATGGCTGGTTGCCTAATGCCAACTTTTAAAAAAAATTAATTAATTAAAAATTTTCTTAAGAGAAATATTTTTCTATAAAATTTAATTAATTAATTTTTTATTCCAGAAATTAAATTACTATTTGAAAAATTTTAAATTCAAAAATGAAAACATTGTGTTTATTAAAGCTTTTGTGGTTTGAAATATTATTATTAGGGGAATTTTTAATTATAGACGACATTTTTGTATTAATTATTTATTAAAAATATAAATACTGTACGTTTCGACTCTTTTTCTGCAGTTCACTTGAGTCGGAGCAAGAGCACAGTACTTGAGAACGGCTGCAGAATAAGCAGTCGAAATGTTGTACAGTATTTATAAATTAATAACAAAAATGTGGTCTATAATTAAAAATTCCCTGAATAATAATGAGTACATTATTTGTCAAATATTATATAAAGAAAAAAAATTGTTTTTTTTTTTTTTTTATATTTATTTTGCCAACTTACCCCCCTTTAAAAAAATAACAATCCAGAACAAGCTTTCTGATTGGCTAGAGCAAGCAGGATCTTATCAATAATAGTAGAACAGCTCCTACTTTCTCTTCAATTCTTTAAGTTTATTTACATCTTTTGAGTACGTGGTTGACGACTACGAATTACCCAAACAAAGACTGATATCTCTTCTTCACTTCTATCGAGCCTCAGACTTGCTCCTTTTCGAATTTGATAATGATCATTATTTATATATATAAAGCGCTAGCAATTCATTCCCGGTGTATGTAACGGGTTACTATGATTTTTAAGAGATAGGTGACGCTAATTGGCTAGAGTCAGAGGGAAATTTAAAACTTGATAATTAATATTGAACATTTTTTGTAAAAAAAAAAGTGTGAGCCTTTCAATTAAAATATTCAATGAGCGCACACGCTTTTATTTTTTAACATAAATTTTTATTTTTTATATTAAAGTTAAAATTTCGGATTTGAAATTATTTTATTAAAACCAATTGAATAAATATGATTAACAAATGATAATCAAAATATGCTTGTATAATAATTGGGAAATTTTACGAACATAAACATATATAGCATTGTGTTTCGTAAATCATGATTTTCAATCGGGTTAGATATGAATATCCCTCAGTATGTATTGGATCTTAAAGGCCCTTTGTTTTCGGCACAAAAGGGAATTCCTTTTGGCTTGTTTCCCCCGAGGAATTAATTAACGATATAGGACTCTTTGGCCTTTCTTCCAACAACTTTGCATTAATAATTATCAAACTTGAGCCATTATGTCCATTTTTTTGTCCCTTGAGAGATGGATGGATTCTGTTTTTTGGATGACCGTCGGAAATTCAATTTGTTATCCTTTGACTTTGAAAACATACAAAACCCAGCAAAAAATTTGGATCTTATTCAGTGATAAAAAGGACTCGGGAAGTTCATTTTTAAAAAATATATATCATCAAAAAAAAAAAAAAAAAGAATGAATTATGAAAATAAATGAAATGTAAATTATAGACTTCGTTAGAAATTTAAATGAAATATATAAATCTGATAAAATACTTTTCTAAAATTTATTTGTCGTAAGTGCATATAAATGTGGTTTACTTCTCTGAAATAATTTTCTTGAACTCATTCGCCTTTTGACTTTTTAAAAGGAAGTAAATTTGCATAATTTGCAATAAATTTGATTAAACTTTAAGAGGAAATATGCACTAATTTATATTCTCTATTCAATTAGTTCTGGGTCATCTTTGTTTTTTTTTTTTTTTTTAAACACACTTTTCTCACACACACACATACACAGTCTTCGACAACTCAAGAAAAAACGATATTTTTAATAATTTATAAATATTTGAGGCCTAGGCATATTTTAAATAAATTTAAGCCATTTGGTATCCAAAATGACTTAAATAAAATCATCGGACTGCCTGGGATCCGAACCCGCGGCCCTTGGTATAGAAGGCCAGCACTAAACCAAGACCCGAGGGCCATCTTTGTTAATAAAAATAAACTAGATAAAAAACAACATGACAATTATTACTAAGAGATGGCGTTAAGATCATACCTCTAGTCAATCAAAAAGCTTATTTTAGACTGTCACGTCTGTCAATGGACATTTTTTTTTAACAATTCATTTTTATTTTCTAAATTCATTTTAAAACAAGAGTTATTTCTAAAAATTATAGATCCCTTTACATTTTTTGTTTTATTGTTTTTGCATTTTTAATATATTAAAACGGATAATATTAACTAATAATTAGGCTTACATTCCTAGAAATTGCTCAGGGGCCCACATCTTGTGGGTACGTGGATGGCGACCATGAGCTGCCCTAGCTGGGACTGGCAGTACTTCTTATCTTTGCATGTCAGTCTCTTTCCTTCTATATTTTCAACAGGCCTCAGACCGTGGGACGGGCCGACCTGTTCTATTCCTTCCCGGTCGCAAAAATCCCCACCCCCTCCGCCGACCCTGCACCGCGGGATTAAGGCAAAGAAAGAAGAATTACATTCCTTGAAAATTAAAAAAAAATTAAATTTTAATTTATTATAGACCCCGAAATACTATAAATATCTTTTCTAAACTTCCATCGACCTCAAAGGGGTCCACCTGGGCCCTGTTGAGAGTTACTTTTCTAAAACAATTAATTAAACAATTCATTAATGAATCGTATTGACTACTTTATATTTATTACATATTTGTGTTCCTCAGTGAAATTTAAATATTTTGAATATTTAATTAATTTTTTTTTTGGCATTAAAGACTATTTATTTAACTTAATTCAAATGAAATGACTCGTGACCTCACAAGACTCGAGTACTATACTATTTTGCTACGCCCTCTAAATACCTTTTTATTCTACTTTATATAAGATTCACAATCGGAAATTTAAAACAGAAATTTTATATTGAAGAAATGGAGAACTCTTAATTTAAGTATTGATTTTATTTTTATGGTAATATAAATCTTTTATTATTCACAAACGTTTGCATTTTGCTTTATTCCATTTGAGCTTTGATATAAAAGTATTTGGTTGGCTATAGAATAACTATTTTATAATATATTTATTATCCTGAGATTTGTTTTATATTCGAAAATAATGTCCCTTTTATTTTACAAATTATTATCACTTTCAATATTTCATTTAATATAATATTTATTCAATAATTTAATAATTAATAAAATACTAATCAATACTAATGAGAGACAACGGACACGCTTTATAATTTTATATATAATCGGATCAAGGATCCAAACTCAAATCTCGGGGGAAAAAACAAAAATTTATTAATTCTCTCTTTCTTTTTTTTCTTAAATTTGGCTTCCTTTCAATAAAAATTTTTATTTATATTGTTTAGTCGCAGTAATAAAAAAAAAGCAATAATCTCAGTGATTACGTTCCAAATAGTTTATTCTGAATAATAATTTTTAAATTAATTATTTATATATGCAAATATTTGTTTTATAAATTAAAATTTATTTATAAAATAACTCTAAATTCGTATTTCTGGCCGCGAATAATCGATAGAAAAAAAATTCTTATAAATTTGATAATTAATTATTTTCCATTTCTTATACAAAAACACAAATTCCATTTATATATTTATTTATAATAAATAATTGTACATTATAAATGGCATAAAGGAAAAGACAAAAACCAGCTATAAAAACTTTTCATTATATCATAGTTATGCCAAGTGATATTTTGATAAAAGCAACATGAGTGGAGACCCGCATTGATATTGTTTAATATCCCCCCCCCCACCCACCCATCTCTGCTCTCCTCCTCGAACAACTGCAATGGCGTTCAATAAGCTTAGAGCATGCTGAAAAGCCGTCGTTAAATAAAGGCTAAATAAAGAAAGGAATACTTGCAGTGGGATTTCGACTCCCTGACATGTCTCAAGTCTTGTTCGGAGAGGGGGATGCGGGGAGGGGGTCTTTGTCCCAACTCACTTTTGTATTCTATTTCTGACTTGCATTTTATATGTGAAAACCTTAAAATTTTCAGCCTATAGAAATATATAATAATAAGCTAAAAAAAAAAAAAAGAATGGAAAATTTCGAATTTTTTAGACCAGTGGACCAAATTACTTAAATAAATTTTTATTCATTCGTTCGATTCCAAAATTTAGAGCGAGAGAAAAATTTTCTTTATCTCATACTTCTGTGTAACTCCGGTGGATCACGTAGCGGTTAGAAGCAATCTGAGAAACCCGGGTTCGATCCTCGGCTGGGGCTCAGAGGTGTGAGTTTAGTTAAGAAATTTTTGTAAAAACGTAAAAAAAAAAAAAATTTTTCTCTTTTAAATGATTTTTTTTCCGCACCTGAAGCCATTTAATATATTCTACATCTGTGCTAAGGCTCCGACTATTTGAATGATTATTCATTATTATAAATTTTCTGGACACTATTGTTACGAATATGGAGTGTGAATGAAGGTCCATCCCCCCCCCTCCGAAATATCAAAAAAAATAAATAAATAAAAAATTTTAAGCTTTTTTTCAATAATAAAATACGTATATTCGTTTATTAAAAATATTTTAAAAACATACATCTAAAAAAATTGCCCCACCCGGGATTCAAACCATTGATTCACTGGATTAAGTAATCTGATTGATATATAGCCATATAATTTTTGCTAGCTCATAAGTTGAGCGTTGGAGTACCAGTGAAGTCATTTCAAATTTTTCTTGGGGGGGGCAAACATTTTTTTCTCAAAATTTACTTACAAATAGGTACTAAAATATAGACAAAAGATATTTAATTTAATTAATTGTTTAATTTTGTACCGTTTCTATACTCGTAGATGTATTTTGAAGTATTTTATTTAGAATAATATAAAACTTTATAAAAATCAGAGCCCTTGGGGAAGGGGGAATGCCCCCCTCCTCCAAATGACGCCACTGTGGAGTACCAATCCATTGATCTGTGGTTCGATTCCCTGCTGAAGCAATTTTTTTCAAACATTAATTTGATACGTTTGTAAATATAATGTGACTCTTTATAAGTTGAATTATAATACGGAAGAGGATCTGCAGCCTCTTTTATTAAATAAACTCTTTATTCAGGACGTTTCGGCATAGATTCACCGTAGCATCATCAGCCTTTCAAGAGGGCATAAGTCTTAAACTTACTTGGTATAGTCTACCATATTCCAATAGAATTGTCGTTGAGTAGGCAATACCAATGTATTTGGTCTATGAATATTTAATACCCCAAATACCTCCAAATATAAGCTATGAGAGAGGTGAACCCAATGAATCTACCTGTACTATTGTATTACTACTGTATTACCTCACAATGACAACTCTATTGTTATAATATGATATATTGAGACTTATGCACTCTAGAAGGGCTGATGGATCTATGCCGAAACGTCCTGAATAAAAAGTTTATTTAATAGAGGCTCTTTTCATTTGGCTGCAAATCCTCTTCCTTACTGATACTTTTTAGGTCTATATTCCTTTAAAAATATAAACTCTTTTGGAATTGTGGCATTAATTTTAATATGAAACACTTAAATATGCGATTACTTCTCTTTGTTTAGATCATCCAAATAAATTGAATCGATATTTAATTAAACGAACACAATAATTTAATCTCTTACTGCAAACTCCTTTATCACCTGTGATACAAGAAACCAACATAAATCAAAGGGAAAAAAAATCAATGCCAAACAAACAAAAAAAAAAAACAAACAATTTTCGAATATCAATCCGTATATTATTAAAGCCAAAAGGAAAGAGATTTATTCAGTGATTTTGATTTGAATTGATCTCGTTAAGCCCGAGTAGAAAGAAAATTCAATTTGTCGTTTTTCTGAGATTCTTTCTATGATAATAAACAGAATACACGATATAATACTTTTTAGGGCACAATGCAAAAGAATCGAAAGCTTCAGGACCAATAATTTAGAGTGGAAATGCGAAGGAAAACGACCGAGTTTCGGGCTCAAAATAATTCTCTTTTATTGCACTAACATTTTAAGGATAATACCTTGGAAATTAAATTCGATATCTATCTATATATTCTAAAAGGCAATTTTAATATATTAATATATTTAGGATTTTTTTTTTAATGAGAAATTTATTTAAATAGAAAAAAATAGCAAGCTTTTATTTAAAGTGAAATAAGAAAGAAGGAAATAATTTCATTGTTGTTGAATATTTATGATTTAAAATAAAAGCGTGGGGCGCTCAATGATAATTTTATTTGACCCTCAGAACCCCGGGTAAAATTGTAAAGTTTCTTTAATAGATTTGGAAGGGTTGAAGCATTCGTATGTTTCACATTTCAAAGATGTCACAAATTCTTAGAATTATTGTAGAACAAATTTTCTTATATACTATTTTAAGGAGTGTCTCTAAATCAATGAAACTCCCAATGATTTCGGTCCAGATTTATTCGAACATCATCAGGCAATCAGGAGTTGTAATATGTAAATGTATATTAATACATTTTTTATTCGTATGTTGGTTTAGACTTGTTAATAACTTTTAAAAATAATAATTTTGCTGTTTGGAAATCGCAATGCTTAGAAAAGTCAGGAGTAATTATTAACAAGTCTAAACCAACATATGAATAAATATATTAATATACATTTACACATGACAACTCCTGATTGCCTGATGATAGTCGAATAAATTTGGACAGAAACGTCACGAATTTTCAGGAGTTTCATTGATTTAGAGACACTCTTTACTGACTGCCATCTCCTGCCATTGTTCAAATAAACAATTTGTTTCTTTTCTATAATTTAATATTGAAAAAATAATTTTTGAATGTGTTTTTGAAAGTTTTTTCATATATATTTATATATATATATATTATAACTATTACTAAGTAATTACTAAGTGCTAAGTAAATTTTCTTAAATAGTGAGATATGTTTAAAAATTTGAAAATGGATCTTTGCAGGCCTGATGATGACAAGGAGCCGAAACTGTGATAAACAGGCTAACAGTCGCCAATAAAATATTAAAGCCCGCCGAAGCCTGGCAAGCAAATGCATCAAATTTATTCTTGCTCACTGTTTGGAAATTTTTCAATTACCCGCCTCCGGTTTTAAATTTCCCTCTCTAACTCCACTTCTTTTTTTTCTGGCCAATCAGCGCCCTGACATACACATATACACTGCACACAGGAAATCAGTGGCTAACGCTTTATATATAGTAATGATAATGATAATTCACATCAACATCTTATGAATTTTTTTATTTTACCAACCAAAAATAATGTTTTTCATAGCACTGTCATTTTTTCAACTTTTATTAACCTGGAGAGGAGCAAGTTTTGATAAGAAAAGAAAAAAAAATTAACATAAATATATATAGGTATATTTTTTTTTATACGAATTCTTTCTATATCACTGCCAAATGTCAGTTCGTCTTTTTTTTTTACATGTTATTCCCATTGGTATTTTGAGAGGAAATTTTTTAAAAAGTTGTTGGGTTGTAAGAAGCCAGAGGGATTTCAGAAAAATAAATTAGTGATGTTTCAGCTTTTAAGCTCTGAATAAATTTATTCACTTAGAGACTTACACCTACTAAATAACAAGGTTTATTGCTTTTCTCGTTAAAATATCAAAATATTTACTCTGAAAAAAAGTCTGCCTAAATATTTAATTAGATTTTTAAGAAAAATAAATAATCTATATATATATAATTCGCTAATGTCCGACTGTCTGTCTGTTACGCTCTATTTAGGCAACTTCCCGTTGGAGTTTTTAAATGAAATTTTATATGCATAAAGAGGGCCTTACAGGAAAATTATTTTCATCCCGAAATTCCTATAACATTTTGAGTTATTAATTCTTAAAGTTACGATTTCTCCTATAGGAAATGTATCTAGAAATATTTATGTATTCATTGCATTTATATATTCTATGAATGTAAACAATTCCTTGAGCAGGCACTGGATAGGAATATAGTATTGATAATTTTTTTTTTTTCATAATTAAGAAAAGGCGAGGGTCCGCCGCAGGCGGCCGAGCCAGCTGGCGTGAAGCCGCCGAAGGCGGGCGCCGCGACTAGTCTATTCCTAATTAGTTTAATTTTTTAAGCATTAAATGAAGAGTATTTCATATGAATAAAAAACTTTTTTATATATTTTCATTGTTATTTGTATTAAATTTAACGAAATCAAATAGAAATCGGACTATCGCTATATATTTATAGATGAAAAATAAAAACTATATTAAATTCTTTCTCTTTGAAAAAAAAATTCTCCCTAGAATATCGTCATTGATTAGAAAATATTTATTTGTTTGCATTTTCAATTCTTGCCATAGCAACTATTATTTCAATATTGACAATAGCAATAACGAGAATTCCAAATGGTTATCGTATAATGAAGCGATTTGCTCTCAATTTTCAAATTTTATTTTTTATTAGTATAAAAGTAAATTCCGGACATTTATAGTGTGAAAATATCCAGAATAATAGATTATTTGGTGTTACTGTTGAGTTAAGATTTCTGAAATTCCAAAAACAACCCTATAAATTTGTTTATTATTTTTTCAGTTTGATTTTACTCCGGGCTTTTAGTTGGTTCTATCTCCCTATCTTTGGATTTAAATTATAATTAATAATTAATATAAGTAATTTATTATTAAATTTCAATTAATAATAAAACTCAAATGTATTAATGTTAAAAAATTGAAACACGCCTGCAGATAGGCAATTTTTTTTCTAATTATATTCCCAATTAATTATAATTTTTTTTTTTTTTTTTTTTGAATCAGCTGAATTCAAACCAGGAATATAAATTTAAATTTTCGTCCGAGTTTACAACGTCTCTTCTTTAAGAGTTTCAAATTTTTCTTCTTCTCTCTCTCTTTCCCCGCGCATTTAACACGCTAGATATTCATAGGAGAACGTGAAAGGTAGTTTTTCAAAGAAATTAATTAAGAAATTTCTCATAAATTCTTGTAGTAAAAATAATTCATTTTAAGTAACTGCCACCTCCATGTGGTCTTTGAAATATATTCCAACGAAAGAATTATATTCATTAAAGATATAATACCGAAAATTAAATAAAAGATTAGAAGTAAATTTGTTTACAGTTGTATTGTCTGATATGTTATTTGCAACTCTTCTTTTTAAGATGTTCTTTTTTTTATTGAAGATGTCGAAAAGCCACTTTTAGATAATTTTTTTTTATATATACCGCTATAGCATAAGTACCAACAACTAGAATATATTTTTATTAAAAAATATTGGAATTAAGTTCTTTTTCCCGGCTTATGGTAGGGTGAATTAGCAGATAACCTCACGTAACAAAAATGCGTTACAGCGCCCAAGCGCCGGCGGAGGAAGGCGAGGTCATGCCCACCCCTCACTGACTCTATCCTCTCTCTTTATCTCATTCTATATTATTTAAAAAAGAAAAGAATTATTTATTTTCTTTTTTAAATAATATTCATATTAAATTATATTCAGAGGTGAAGAAAAGGCGTGAGGAACTTCGTTCCTGGCGGGGGTACGATCTTTTTCATATAATTATTTTTGTCATTATTTTTATCGTAAAAATCTGACTTTTTCAAGACTCTTCTCCCAAAATTGGACTTTGCTCTTTCTAGTGATACGTGAGACGTACGGACGGTCAAGTGAATTGACCTTATCATAGGGAAATCCCCGTAGTGAAAAGAAGGATTTTTTCCTTAATTCATAAAAATCTGTTGAGATTAACAACACATTGCATTTCTTGAGTAAGAGAAAGTCACACTAAAAAAAAATTAAATAAACCTAACTGCCTTTTCTCTGCTATCTTGTCATTAAAAAAAAATGAATTTATTTGTAAAACATGGTCAAATAATCTAAGAAAAATAACTACTTATATAAATTTATTTTGCGTTTTAAGACTGTATAAAAATACGTTATTTATTTTGTAATTAAGTGTTCTATCGGTCTTAAAAGTTTAAGTACCACTGATCTTAAGATTACATTTTTATAAAAAAAAAAATTCTTAAAAAAGTTTCATTACACTTTCAAATAAATATTTAGTTTGTAACAAATAAAATAAATTTAATTAAATCCTTATCTGGGCCTGTGAAGTCGAAATTGGTTTTATTTATGCTAGTAGAATCAAGCGATTGATCTGTCTGTTATCCAAATTCGTTTATTCAGGATTCGCGGGGTTGGGTTCGGAGGTGGTTGGGGGCAATTTTCGTTCTGCCCCAATGAATCGCTGGAATAGACAATTTTTTTTTTTTCGGAAGAATTCTTTATCATAAAAATTCTTTCGGTATTAAATAAATTTTAAAATCCTCCTTGTAAATATTATTGAGATCGAGACAAGTGGTCTTTAAATTTTTTATGGGAGTTTTTTTTCTGGCAATTTTTATAACCCAACAAAAATTACTTTCATCAAATCACATTATATATATATATATATATATATATATTTTTTTTTCATATTGTATTAAAAAAGTATATAACTGAAACAATGAGTTTTATCCTATTAAACTCAATATAAAATAAACTCTTAAAAATATAATTGAAATTTAGTAGAATTTATTTAATAAAATTTATCATGAGGTTGTATAGGAAGGTTTGCGAATATAATGGACAAGTTCCCAGTGAAGTACAGAGAGAACTAATTCAGCAGGGAATTGGGCGACGAAAGTACGGACAGTCGATGGAAGTACGGTATTTTTTGGAGTCGATATAACCTGAAATAACATCAGAATCCATCACTGTTCCTGTTGCTTTGAAAAAATTAAAATATGTATTGAATTGCTCAGGGGCCCACATCTTGTGGGTACGTGGATGGCGACCACGAGCTACCCGAGCTGGGACAGGCAGTCCTGTTCTTTGTATGTTCTTTGTATGCAACATATTCACGGAACACAAGAGAGGCATCTTCCCAGCATCCCTATGCTGTTCAGATCACGACTAACAGAACAAAACAATTTCATTCTTCCTTTGTCCCCATGACCTCCCGTGATTGGAACAAGCTCCCTGCGTCTATCTTCCCCAAAACCTACAATCTTCAGACTTTCAAGTCTAACCTCAACAGGCATCTTCTCAGTTCCCGCAGTTGAGTTTCCCCTTTATGCTTCTCCTTTTGTTTTTATTTTCTTCCTGGCTGCATGTGACTATTGGTCATTATAGGTCTTCGGACCTTATGCACCCATTCCAAAAAAAAAAAAAAAAAAAAAGATTTATCTCCAGAATCGCTTGACTATTTCCCGTGAAATTTGGCATAATACTAGTCTAAGATTTATACATTTATTGATAAATTTCGTAATTTTTTTTAACTTTCAATCATATATGCACTTAATTAATCCAACAACTACAAAAACCACAATAATACAAAACAATTGTGTCAATGAGTACAGCAATTTTCACGAATTCATGAAATTATTTACTCACCTTTAAAAAAAAAATATATATATATTTATGCATTAAATATTGTATTTATAGACAATAAAATTCATTTTAACCTCAAACATTTGTATTTATGATTATGCGGATAATAAATGTCAAAATAGATGGTTTGTTATTTTTTTTTAATGTTCTCAATCCCAGAGTGTGTATTTGGTTCATGATTCTTAATCCGTTGGGGCCGTGTTCATCTGTCAATCAGGGATATATTTAAAAAAATTGATTCTTTCACCGATAAAAGTTTATTTGAAAAATCAAATTGTTCTTGTAAAGAGTATATGTATAAATAGACCCTTGTAATTTAATATTATATATTTAATTAATAAATAATTAGAATTTAATCTATTTAGTGAGTGTATAGGATGTTCCATGATTTTTTTTTGCCATCGATGATTTGGAATACATATTATCTGTATCAGTCAAAAATATCCACTCTATCAATAAACCCTATCGGTAAGAGAAGAGAGACAGTGGCGTCAAAATTTGCACCCCCCCCCCACAAAGGCTCTGATTTTTATAAAATTTTATATTATTCTAAATAAAATATTGCAAAATATATTTACAAGTATATAAACTGTACAAAATTAAACAAATTAAATAATTTTTGCCAAATTTGACTACCTATTTGTAAGTAAATTTTAAGAAAAATTCTCTCTAGGTAGGACTGAGTCAGATCTCTAGCCAATGGATAATTTTGGCTGATACAGATAGTACAGTGAGGAACATTATTAAGTCCCATCCATGCTTTTTCTCCTTGTGATTATTTCATTGTTTTTATACAAGAAAATTAAAATCTTTATTGGAAATTTTCTAGGTTTGAATCATGAAAGTTTCCATTAAAAAATATATATTTTGTTAAAAACAATGAAATAATCAGAAGTAGAAAACGCATGGGTGGGACTTAATATTGTCCCTCACTGTACATACAGGAAACTGTACATACAGGAAAATGCTTTCTCAGGGGGCCCGGATCTTTTAAATTTCATAACTGTTAACGGAGTTATTCATTAGGTCCATAATAAAACTCATTCTACATTTTTCCCATTATATACCAAAGATAAATTAAAAATTTGGAAATTTGTTTACAATTTTTGTGTTTAATGGAATCAATAAATATTAAAAACTCATTTTTTATGCCTAAAAAAATCACAGATAAATTAAAAAAAAAAAAAAACAAACAAAAAACATCCATTTATTAAAAAAAAAACATTTTAATATCATGCGACCACTAATGTAAATTATGATTTTTTATATTATTCGATAATACAAAAAAAAAAAAAAAATACACATCGCGTGTGATTTAATAAAAAAAAAAATAAATGTTTGATACTATATAACAAATAAAATCAAAAAATTATCCCCTATCATATGGCTATTTTAAAAATTCATTTTAATTAGGAAGCTAATTTAAATATAGATCTATTTTATATGTTATGTTCTCATTAACATAATATGAAGATAAGAAAGTAATTCGCCTCACCTCAGGCATATCTTTTTTAATTATGATTTTAAATATAATGACGTCATTATATGAAACTGCATGAGCCTTTTGAATTACTATGCCTTTACTATGTATGCATATTATATAGGAATATTTAAATTTTAATCTAGAAATTTCATAAAATCATTTTTTACTTTCTCTTAGCCTATATAGGAAATAAATATATAGAGAAAGTATTGCACTCATGTTGAGATTTTGATGGATATATATGTTTTGAGGTCCCTGAGTCCATAAAAGTGGGTCTCGCAAATTGGTTTGTCTGTCTGTCTGTGTGTGTGTGCTAAACAATGTAAATACATCGTTTCGTATTCATTCGAAACAATAAAAATAGGATTTGTCCAAATTTTATAAAAATTTGTGGGTTTTATTTGGTACGATGTAAATACATCGTTTGTTATCCATTCGAAACAATAAAAATAGGATTTGACTAAATTTTATAAAATTTTGAGGTTTTTATTTGTGTTATGTTGGTACGATGTAAATACATCGTTTGTTATCCATTCGAAACAATAAAAATAGGATTTGACAAAATTTTATAAAATTTTAAGGTTTTTATTTGTGTTATGTTGGTAGGATGTAAATACATCGTTTGGTATTCATTCGAAACGATAAACATAGGATTTCACCAAATTTTATAAAATTTTAGAATTTTTATTTTTGTTATGTTGGTAGGATGTAAATACATCGTTTGGTATCTATTCGAAACGATAAACATAGGATTTCCCTAAATTTTATAAAATTTTAGGTTTTTTATTTTTGTTATGTTGGTAGAATGTAAATACATCGTTTGGTATCCATTCAAAACGATAAACATAGGATTTCACCAAATTTTATAAAATTTTAGGTTTTTTATTTTTGTTATGTTGGTAGAATGTAAATACATCGTTTGGTATCCATTCAAAACGATAAACATAGGATTTCACCAAATTTTATAAAATTTTAGGTTTTTTATTTTTGTTATGTTGGTAGCACTTCTTCTTATCACGTTAATCTATTGTATTTCTATCTGAAGGGATCTATCCTAAAAATTTTTATTCCATTAGGGATGAAAATTACTAATATTAATAGATATGTTCCTAGATGACGTCATCAGGGAGCAAAATAGTTAGAATTGTCTTTTCGCCATGTTAAAGATAGGACAAATTTGAAATTTTGAATACCTCTCAAAAAGTCACTTTTGATCCAAAATGAAATTTTATATCAAAGGTATCGGGTTTTTGATAGTATCTATTTGTATTTTAAATTTCATCAAAATCGGTCCAGCAGGGAAACCTGTAGTGTCTAAAAAAAAAAAAAAAGGAAAAATAAGAGAGGCCAGTCACACCAGATTTTTTAAATTTTATTTAAAAGTAAAAATTGGCTATCTGTTTTATGTATTTTTTTACAGATATTTTAAATTCCTCATTTAAAATTATTTTCTAATTTATATTCTTTCTAATTGAAATAATTTGGGTCTTTGCCAATTATCTATTAGTATAGAATGCCATCCCCACCCCCACTCTCCCCCACTCTCGGATGCTCTTGCCCGGAGGTCGCACGCCATTGGCTATCTAATCTCATAGGGCAGCTGCAATTCGAGTCTACACGCTAAGTCAATGAGAAAAGTATCCTTTATATTTAATAGCAAAGTCAAAGAGGCTTCAGTAGAGGGGGAGCAGTGATAAGTGAAGCACCTTCCGCGTTAAAAAAATTTCATCCCTCATTTGGAGAATGGCGTCGCTTGGGGGCAGACGTGCCCGAGTTGAGCTGCAGTAAAAAATTCGCTTTTCTTCTAAACTTTAAGGACTTTTGAGGTAAATTTCATCTCTCCACGTTCATTAATACTTGGTTTATTATTTTAAATATTAGAAATATAAATCCCTTCACAAAAAATTATTATTTATAAACTGTATTATATATAAACGTAGTTGTATGTGATTTTATAAAAATGTATTCATAGGACCCAATGTGGGAATATAACAAAATATATATGGAGGTGGTCCGAAGTTTGTTTCTAGGCGATAAGTGCATTTATTTTTTTAATTTAATATAAATAAAATAGTTAAAGACAAATAATAAAGTAGACTAATTGATTTGGCTCTCTCTGCTTGACTCTCTTGCAAGGGTCAATATGCAAGTCAGGACAAGTTTGTTGAATAGGCTATTAGGTAGGCCTATGTGGCATAGATTAGCAAATGGATTACAAACCTGAGTATAGGCTAATATTCTTGCAGTTTATATCTAAATCTTTTTTCATTCATTTGGATGACTTGTTTCTCGTTTTTTTTTTTCTTCTTTTAAACTTAACTAGCTGCGTCGCCCGTCTTTGGTGGACACCTAGTCAGGCAAATTTCGACCTCCAGGATACACTTAGATATTTACTTCCATTTTTTAATAGAGGATAACAAATTCATTTTACAATATGCAGTGGAGGATGAAATCCAACCCAAGGGATTGTAAATCAACTCTAGATTAAATTATTTTTTATAAGATCTAAATAAAATTCAAAATATACCAAATAATACTACCATATATACTATACTAGCTACGTTGCACGCTTTCGGTGGGCTTCTACCACTGATATTTAGTTTTTTCAAATAGGAACCTTACATATACCTAACAAGGGCCCGCGTGTGGCGGCCTCTTTTAGATTAAATTATTTTTATAAGATCTAAATAAAATTCAAAATATACCGAATTATACTAGCTGCGTTCCCCGCTTTCAGTGGGCTTCTCTCATTGATATTTAGTTTTTTCAAATAGGAACCTCACATACAATATCTAACAAGGGCCCGCGCGTGGCGGCCTCTTTCTTAATCAGTACCTCAACATTCACTTCACTTTTTACTTTCTCATATAAATATACAACATTTAATGCCAATTTTATTTAGAAAAATTTAATTGCTCGGGACATGAAGCGAACCTCTAATTCATAGAACAAGAGGCGAGATCTCTATTTCTGTGTTACGCCAGTCGAAAACTTTTTTGCGAATTTAACTCTTTATCGAATTAAATATTTTAATATCCCCTTGATTTCAATAGTAAATAGAGAGAGGATTTTTAGTCCCTTAAATATAAAACAAATCTGTTATAGCTAATCGCTTGTTTGAAATTTGTAAGCCCAAATGATTAAGTCCATCGAAAGGATAGATCCGGATCGAGCATGATGATTCTTTATAACTTAGAAGTGAGCTTGTAGCTCAGAGATTTTTTTGCCTTTAGTTTCAGTAAGGCCAAGCGAATACAAGTTACTAGAAATAAGACTCATAACTTTTTATATATTTTTTGTTCTATTCATCAAATTTTAATTCATAAATTATTTTTTACATTTTAACTTAACACTTTCTTAGATTATTCCTTTATTAATTATATTAAGACATTTATTTTTTGTTTTTGTCCAAATTTTTTATTTGATATATCAACCAAAATATTTTTTCATTCTTTTGAAAAGAGAGAGATTCTAAAAGATGTTCTTTTTTTCAGATGCGTGTTTAGCCAGTGCAGTTAGAATTTTTTAACTGAATTCAAGCAATGTAAGGAGCTTCACTGCCCCCCAAGGGTAAGTTCATTATTTCATATTCTATTAACACATACCCTTTCACACTTACACATCTAAATATTATTAAAATATGGTGTGACTGGTAGCACAGCACTCATCTTACCTTCATTAATTGATAGTTTTGTTACAATTATTTCTTAATTCTTATACGAATTGAAACTTAATATTAGTTAAGCTTGCTCATTGTTTAATACTTTCTTATATTTACCTAATAATATTTCTTCTTCAATTAATTAAAAGATTTATTATTTAAGATTTTTTCAAAACATCAACAAATAATATTTTTTAATTTCATATAAATTACTTTAAATGAAAATTTCCAAATTTCTTTTGATATCTTTTGATAGAGAGTGAGATTCTAAAAGATGTTTTCTTTTGCAGATTTGTGTTTGTGTGTGTTAGTGTGTGTGCCTCGCCAGTGCAAGTGGACTTGTAAGCTGAGAAGCTGAGCGCAACGACTGCAGGAGCTTCGAGTGACCTTCAATGAGGTAAATATTTCATACTCTGGCCTTCTCTAATCTTTAGTTAGTTCGTTTGTTAGGGTTCCTTGATTGTATTTGTATCTTTGAAGTTGGGTTTGAGATGGGTGAACGAGACTCAGGGAGGGATGTCGTTTTTCCAGGGATAGCCTGGATGTAAATAACGCATACCCTTAAGGTCAGGGACAGGCCCGAGGGCCCCGCCGATCTGATGGTGGGGACCGGGTATATATTAATCAATTACAATTCGTTCGTATTTTTATTTAGTCTAGGTAGGATCTCTTTCAGCCCCCTGGTCTCTCGTTTACTCGTAATCCTAAAAAATCACATTCATTCTCACTGATATGATTTCTTCAGACACCCTACTTACAGTTTTTCGAATTATAAATCACAATTCTTTTTTGAAATTTCTCATACTCTTTTTAAAGCAAATAATAATAAGAATTGTTCGCGAAGTTTTAATTATTTTTGCTTGAATTATTTTCAAATTTTGTTTTTTATATTAAAACATATTGTGAAGTGGACATAAAAAAAGAAGTCTTCAAGATTAATTTTTAATGCAAAAGTAAGTAAATTTTCATTAAGTGATATAGTCAAAATATGGAAACTAATTTTTTTTTTTTTTTAGGTAAATTAATTTTGGTGAGGATTGGTGGGCTATGAGGGGAGGAGGAGGCCCAAAAAAAAAAAAACAATCCTACGATTTTTCGAATTATAAGTAAATTTCATTTACATTAGTTATTGATAAAAACACCAAAACTATTTCACATTTTATATTTTTCAGATGACTTGTATTTTCTTGACGGTATTTTTTTAATTTTGGTTAAATAAATACAAATAAAGAACAAAAAAAAAGCACAGAACACAACTTTCGATTACCTAAGATAAACCATAGCAACCATTTCTCCTATCTTTCCTATGAAGTACAAGAGTAAAGTGGTCTTCAGAAGATTTCAATGGCAAAATGAGAATATACATTTTATTATTATTATTTTGAATTTGTCAAAAATAAAAAAAAACTGGAGTGACTGGTCTCACAGCACACAACTTTCTCTTACCTTCGACAATTGAAAGTTGTGTTCTTGTGCGTGTCACATCAGATTTTTTTATGTCAATACATTAGAATTCAAGATGTAAGATTTATAAACAAATAAAACTATTTATATTTATTACCTATTTCTCCTATGAAGTACAGTGAGCGCCACAATTAAGTCCCCACTTGATATCTTTAGCCTTAAGTATATGGTGTAAAGTGAAATAATTTTAATGGCCGAAAAGGTAAAACGTAAAATCTGGTACAGATGTATTTTACCTTTTCAAATTTAAAATTATTTCACCATTTACCATATTCCATACCATATATTTAAGGCTAAAGCTATCAGGTGGGGACTTAATTGTGGCGCTCACTGTACAAGAGTAAAGTGTGCTTCAAAAGCAAAATGAGGATAAAGAGCATCTAAAAAATAATTGATTTATGAATTTTAATCAAAATCATAGTTAAGAGAATTTTAACAAAATCCTAAAAAAATTCAAAAAGTACATTAATAAAGTAGTAGTACTTTTTTTGGCCAATTATATTTAAAAAGCTTATTTTGGAATCTCAGGAGGGTTTCTAAATTAAATATAAAATTTCAACTTCGTATCTCATTACCTTCTTGCTTTATTTTGAACACACCGTTAGACAGATAGATCATTTTGCAGGGCCTTTTTTTGGACTCAGGGAACGTGTATTTCCTTCAAAATCTAGACATCCGACATGTATGCATTTAAAGATAGAATAAATAGTAATAAAAAAAAAATAAAAAAATTGTAAAAGTAAGGCTCTCTTACATAATACAAAACACATTTAATATGGCTTTAATTATGTAATTGATTTACAAAAAATATCGTTGAAGCTGATTTTGAGAAAATTACAGTCTTTTCTTCTCTTTACCTCTCTCTTAATTCCATTCTTAATAATTTATTAATAACAATTTTTTATACATCTTCACAAGACACTTTTATTTTTTAATATATTTAAATTTCCTAAGTGAATTCGACCTCGGTAATAAATATTTATTCGTTTTAAAAACTTTTTCCTCCTACTGTGCGACAATTTTTTTTTTTTTAAATAAAATTTTCCTCGTTGTTAAAGAAAAAAAAAAATTATTATGCAAATTATTTAATTACCCATTAATTAGTATACTATTATGCTAATTTAATGAAAACCTAATATTGTTAACATTTCTATTTTATTTTCATTCTAATAAACGGATGCCACATGAAGCTCTATAAATTTTGAAATTAATTACCTATTTAATTAACAAATTAATTAATTGTTCGTTAAAGTGTTATTCGACCTCTGGGCGTAGGCTCGTTTACTCTTGTTCATATATCCCAGCTAAAATAAATACGTATATCTGAGATAGAAGGGTAGCTTTTAAACAGGGGAAACAAAAATTCGTTCAAGCAATTTTTAATACGAAATTTAATATAAATATTTTTGAAAAAAAAAAAAAAAAAAAAAAAATTGGCCTTTAATTAAATAAAAAAATATCGAGATTTTTTTTGTTTCTCTAGAAGGGCTTTTAACGAGATTTCTCTATATTTTTTTTATTTAGAATTTCAAACTTTTTCAAAGCAAATTAAACATTTTCTAAGTCAAATTCAATTAATTTAGAATATATTTTATATATAGGCCTATTAGGGTGGTACAAAAAAAGTGATGTCTGAAACAACACGTCTGAACACACGTACCCCTCATTTTGTTCCTTTATTAAAGTAAAAATTATCTGCAAAATTTTTGAGCGATTGTACATCGTTTACCTGGCCCGCCACACCCCCCCCCCATATTTACCAGATCTGGCTCCATCTGATTTCTACCTGTTCGTGTATCTCAAAAAGATGTTCCAGGGGAATAGATTTGACCCTCATGATGAATTTAGAGCCTATTTTGAGGCCAAAAAAAATGTGTTTTTAGTTTTTATCCCGGAAGTTAATGAGTCTTGTGTTATTTTCCCTTAAAAAAAGTAAACATTTTTTCACTGTCTTCTTTACAATAATTAATAATACTTAGGTTATTATTAAAAAAAAAAAAAAAACTTTTTAAGGGGACACGAGTAGTCTTGGAGACTACTATTGACTTATTGAATTTTCTTTCAATGTTTTATAATTTATTGCTGTGTTTTTTTTTTTTTTTATTGGTTAGTCTTAAATTTATTAAAGGGTGAAGAAAGATCCTATAACGAATAAGAATTAACATGGATCATTTTTTATTTAAAATTGCGTCACTTTGTAAATACAGTTTCTATCGGGGCGGCCTTCTAAGATTATGAATATAATATAGAAAGGGTTTTAAAATATGGCATTCGAAGTATATTAATTTAAAATGACAGGCAAAATTAAATTGGCGAATCTTAAGTCTTTTCAATGTTTTCACTTGGGTTTAATAAATGATTTCTTATTAAGATAAAAATTTTTATTTGACAAACTTTGGAAAAAAAAAAGATGAAAGATCTTGAATTTAATCACCATTTAAATTAGGTTTTATTAGAACGTTCGAGAGACCCAGGTTCGGACTGTAAATGTGAGTTAATATGTTTACAAAAAGATTATTTCATAGACCCGTAATGATGTTTGCTTTCTTTTACTTAAATAATAAAGAAAATTAGAGGAACGGTCAACAAGATTGAAATAAATCTTTAATTAATATGTCGTTCTTTGAAAGGAATTATTTTCTATTTGATTTCATTCAAGGTTTTTGATTTTTCTTCGTTAAATATTTAATAATAATTATATGAAGTTAAATAAGAACGCTTAATCGAGCTCTTTTATTTTCCACGAGTCAACGTTTCGGATGTCAAACGCTATGACAAATTGTCGAAATTTATATTAATCGTATTGTCATCAACACCATTTAGAACGAATACATTATAACTTTTGACATTCTATGGCTTTTGGCGTCTAAAACGTTGGCCCATGAAAAAAAAAGAAAAGTATTTTGGGCTATTTAATTCTTTAATGCTCAATCAGTAAACTACTGTTATCGTGATTTTAAAACATTTTTCTTAGCTAATTAAACAGTTCTATTCTCTTAAAACAGACGTTAAAATTTAAAATAAACAAATGGTTGTTAAAAAGTAATGTAAAAACAATCAGCGCTATTCTCTAAACAAAGTTTTAACAACGACGTTAACATGTTGCTTTTATTTCAAAGCTATCAAAATCATAACCTTACTTTTTAAATAAGGACGCCATTTTCCAAAGCTATCAAAATCATAACCTTACTTTTTAAATGAGGGCGCCATTTTTATTTTAACCACGACGTTAAAATATTAAAGACACCTCCAGACATGACATTAATTTTTAACACCATTTACTAAATGTTAACGCTTTTGCTTTAAAGTTTTTGTTTATTTGAGGCAAGGAAGTGATTTTGAATAGAATTTTTTTAACGCTGATTGTTTTTATATTACTTTTTAACACCTATTTGTTTATTTTAAATTTTAAAGTCTTTTTTTAGAGAATAGACCTGATTAAGTGTTAATTTTTAATTAATAAAACCTTTGAAACAAATAACCTCATTAATAAATAAAAAAATTAATTAATTAATTTACTAAATTTTACTTCTATGGTACAATCGCAATTTAAATACGAATATGTAAACACGAAAAAATCAGTCTAAGGAGATTTTTTTTATTATGTTAATATATTTGAAAATTTATCAAATAAATTACGTTAATAAGTTAAAATGAGTTATTTTTATTTTTGAAAATTGTTTATTGTATATTTAAGAGGAATTTAAATCACTCATCTTTTTTTGTGTTAAATGCATGTTGTTAGTAAATTTCCACGATATCAAAATACAAATTCTAGTCTATGATATCTCAAGTATAAGTCATAAACTTGACTCGGTACTAAATCCACCCCTCAAATTGTCTCATTTAGATAGGCTTGACTACACTTTGCAGGAAATGATTTAATCTTAATGTATGGTCGTGTTAATTGTCTCCATAATATTCTAAACTATGTTTTAAACAATATTTTTTGTTGATAATATTTTTTTTATGAAGGATGATTTAAGAGCCGACTTTCCCCTACCACTTTTCTTCTCTTTAGCTTTTGACTCAGACAAATTAATATCAATATCGCTGGATTGTGGAGACTAACTTCACAAATAGTTTGAGATTGGGAAGCGGAAGTTACGCTGGTTGCATGCGAGGCGTTTGTCGTTTTAATTAAAACACTTGAACGAGGCTTGGTTATGGCTTTTCCCGAATGGTCCTTTCAAAGGGATGGGAAAAACCGCCCTTGGGTAAATTTTAGGGGATGCTCTTACAGCCTGTAACAGGGACTCAAAGAATGATTACCACTAGTTAAAAACAAAAAAATTTCCTGAGGAAAATAGAGATATTAGAATTTTATTTTATTTTCTTTCAAAATTTTTTTAGACCTAATCTCATCAATATGAGAATTTTAAACTGATTAATTATATATTACATCATTATTATTTTAAAGTTCAAATTTCATTTTACTTTAAAATATTGAGATGCAAAAAAAAAAAAAAAAAACATTGTGTGGTTTTATGAAACCACGATGCAAGTGAAACTTTTTTCGGATCGTATTCGTTTAACTGAAAATTTTCAGAAAATTATTCAATTAAGGGTATTAAAATCGCGTTTTTAATCTTAACTTAATAATTGGAAAATGGGAATGATTTTGTGAAATCAAAAGAAGCATGTTAAAAACTGAGAACAATATTTATTTAGTATTTGAATCATTTTCAATTATTTTAAAAATTATATTTTATCAATTTAAAAATTCAATAATTAAATCTCACAATTATTTTTTTATAATTCATCATATATATAAATATTAAATTTCAACTTTCCTATTTTTGTCGTCACGGCTTGTGACGTCATAACTTGTAGCGTCACGGCCTTTGACGCGACATGCTGATAGAGAAACGAAAAATTTTGTGTCGATCAAAATAAAGTTTCACTTTAAAAATTTGAAATTAAAAATTTAACAGAATTACATTTTTTTTTTAATTAATTATTTTCAAACAAATATAAATTTGAACTCCATTTAAAAAAAATATATTATTTAATATTATTCAAATACAAATACATTTTTAGAGAAAAATTACTCTGAATAATTTCACGTTTGATTTATTAACCGAACACTCAGCCGCTCACTTTTGGGAGTACGTGGATGGCGACCACGAGTTACTCGAGCTTGTAATTTTGTTTGGCATCCCGGAATGCATTACTACCTTTTATAGAATAATTAAGGCGGTCATGCAATTAAAAATTTGTATTTTAAATTTTGTTTCATCATATAAATAGGCCTACTAAAATTAGAAAAATAAATATTTTATCCTCTCTGTTTGGTTTAAAATTCAATACCGTATTTTAGGGATTGTAAATTTTGTTTAGGTTATGATCAGTATTATTACAATTTAACGAGAGACGAATATAATCATTTGTAATTGTAGTTTGCAGAGACCGGAAATATTTACCATTTATAGAGGTCAAATTTTTTTTTTTTGTATAAAACTAAATTATTAAAATAACAAATTTTTTACATATCCAAAGAAGGCCTTACAGGAAGAAATTACAAAAGATTACATAAATTCTGAATTGTAAACATTGCAATTCAGAAATAAAATCCTGAAAATAAATAATAATTTTTTAAATTGGATATAGGAGACGAAGCAGCCAAGGAATTAAATAAAATACTTTTATTTAATTATTAATCATCGACGTTTCCGTCGCAAATCACGACCTTCTTCAGGACGATTAATTGTTAAAATACAAATAACAAGTCTTTTATTTAATTCCCTGCTACGTCTCCTATATCCTATTTAAAGTCTACAGCCACTTCTCATCGCTATTTAATTTTAATTTAATTTAATCGACCGACTAGTCATTGCCTAATAATATTTTCAAAATTTCTGTTTTTTTACGTCGAATATTGAATAATTAAGGATATTTGTACTTTTGGTATTTTATTACTTGATCATAGTATTTTTTCTATTGATAAATAATATTAATACACATAAGATTGAAAACCAATTAAGTATATGGTTGTTGATTTATACAAAATGAAGGGAGCTGGAGCAGCCAAAAAATTAAAGCCTCCGATTTTCGAAAATTTATGAGAAGTTTCGGGGAAACTTTATTCTCCCATCATTCAAATAGTAGATGTCCCGGAATTCTCAAATGGCCACAATACATTTATTATTATATGTATGGGGGAGTTATTCATTTGAAATAAATAACTCGCCCATACATTCAATACATAACGAATGTATTGTACCCATATGACAACTTCGGGAAATATACTATTTGAAAGACTGATGATGATGAGAGAATAAAGTTTTTCTAAAACGTCTCGGTAATTGTTGGAGGCTTTAATTTTTTGGCTACTCCAGTTCCCTTCATTTTGTAAAAGAATGATATATATAAAGATACAATCAGCAATATTTTTTATTGTATATTTTTGTCCTTAACCAATGGCTCAGGGGTAGAGTATTAGCTTCTGGTGCTAAATTTCGAGGGTTCTCATCCTCCCCAGGCGAAAAAAAAAAATATTTAAATTGAATTGGATATCATTTGAAATATATAACTTAGGTCGCCCCAGATGACGAAAAAGTCTTTAAAAACGACGAAAAAGACGAATTAAAAAATAATTGTTTTGTATTTTATTTAAAATATTAAAAAAAAAGAACTATAATTATTTTTACATTCTTTTTTAAAAGATAAAAGCAAAATCAAATCTTAATATCGTCTATATTTTTATTAAGATTTTTAAATTGTTTATTTTTGGAACGAAGTTCTTTTACGCGGCTTACAGTTTCATTTTTTTAATAATATTCATATTAAATTATATTCGGAGTTGAAGAAAAGGCGTGAGGAACTTCGCTCCTGGCAATGGTCCCACGACAGAAACAAAGATTCTTCTTACTACTCCAGTTTTATTGTAATTAAAAGGGTTCTTATACTTGTATTATCTACGGCTATATGTGGACTTTATTATGCAATAGTGTGTCAAGCTCCAAAAAAAAATTAAAAATTGAGTTAAGCACGGAATATTGTTTCAAATGCTTTAATTAATAGTATTTTTTATGAAATATGTCCTAAAAAATTTATATTTAATGTTACTTGCACAATTGACAAAAAAAATTATATATAATCTAATTAAAACAAAAAACTTTATTGTTAATTTTCTCACTCGGTAGCTGGCGCTTGACACACTATTGCGTAACATGGTCCATGTAGATTCACCTAATTCCAAAATTATTTTTCTATTTGTGAATTTTTTTTCCCGTCTCTCTTTGATCAATGCATTACGGATTTCTTGACACCTTTCTTGTTTTTTTTTTTTTTTTTGTATGTCATTTTCTTTTGAGCTGTTTTCGCCTCGTTCCCTTTTCACGAAAAACGCTGATTATAATCGAAAAAAAGCCCAAATGGGAATAACCCTTTACTCCTAAAATTCAAAATAACACGATCGCATCATTGGATGTCAAATTTGTGTGACATAATCACATTTTTTTTTCCAATATATCAGTGAAAAAGGATTTTTGGCCAAATGACATTATATTATTATGCCTCATGAGTTTTGTTTATAGCTATATTTTTACATGAACACAAATAGACAAACGCTTCCCTCCGGATTAATATTACTAGTTAATTATACTTCCCAGATTAAAATTATACCTGCAAAATAAAATTTTTTTTTGTCTTTTTATTACTTTCTATTACCTATATATGTAATATATGTGTGAGAAAGTATTGCGATAATTCGATGTCGAGATTTTGATGGAAATACACGTTTTGAGATCCCCTGAGTCCAAAAAAGAAAGTCCCGCAAATTGTTCTGTCTGTGTGTTTGTAACGATTTTAAGCATGAAGGAAATGAGCTACGAGGTTGAAATTTTATATTTAAGTTAGGTACCCTCCTGGACAGTTAAAATAAGCTTTTAAACAAAATCGGCGAAAAAGTACTAGTACTTTACTGAAGTACTTTTTAGATTTTTTCTTTATTTTTCTCAAAATTGGCTCTAAACGATTTTGATTAAAATTCATAAATCAATTATTTTTTAAATGCTTTTTAAAAAGTATATCATTAAAATTTTACAATAAGATTGTTTGAAGTACACATTACTGATGTAGTAGTTCATATTTTTCAAATTATTTTTCCGGCTCTTCCTTCCATAGAGCCAATGTTAAATCCCTATGGGAATTCGCTGTTAAATTTTGATTCAAAAGGGGGCCCCATTTGGAACTTTTTACACATTAAAAAAAAAAATTCCAATTATGAAATTTTGTATTTATGTAGGATTCCCTTTTGTGTATAAAATATTCGAATATGAGATTAAAATTTTGAAAAACAACCATAGTTTATTTCAAGCAATCAACATTTAAAATACACAAAGCCTATGCAAATTTTGAATCATTTGACTTTTTTACTTTTTTTTTTTACTAATGAAATGCATATGGTTAAGTTTGGAACTAAAGTGCTAAGGGAAACTAAGTATATCTTGACTCAAAAAATCTGCTGTCACACCAGATTTTATTTTTGTAGGGATCCAATAATCAAGAAGATCGGGGAAGTTTGTCTATTTCCCAGACTAACAGTTAGTTATAGCCTACTATTATTTTTTTGTATAAAATATTGATTCCTTTTTTTTGAAATTCAAAGATATAACTAACTTATTAATTCAAAAATAATTGAATTTAATATCTCTAAGAGAAACCTGCCATATTATATTATCCAGAACTGAGTAGGGTTTCACTAATAATCCACTGGATAAAAGGATTAAATTTGCAAGAAGAGGTGATTGAAAAAATTGCCTATCATAATAATATCCCAATTTTAATTCTAATTCAATTATCACTTATGATTATTATTATTAACTTTGCTCTCTAACCCGAAAGGTAAAATGAATCGCGAAAACAAAAAAAAAAAAAAAAAAAAAAAAACTGATGTTACCAAAAATATAAACGTAAAATGATAAATTATATATAAATCTGTTGCATCTACATGTTTAAAAAAAAAAAAATAGTTTGGAATTTTAGCATTGCAATTTTAGTAACGCGAAATCAAAACCAAATAAACAAAGAGAAATTGAAATTTAATCATATAATAATGAATAATGAGATTTAAACTATAATATACATTCCTGTCATTAATAATTATTATTAATTAGAATTATAGACAAAAAAAAAATATTATTTTGCTTTGTCAAGGATTATTGTATAATCCCATGTATTTTATCCTTTAGTATAGTGTAGTAGCAAAGTTA
>JAKCPI010012533.1:0-57430 GCA_023213315.1 Euborellia annulipes
CTTTGGTAATCGATAGTTGTGTTCTGTGATTGTCACACCAGATTTTTTGTGTCAAAATATATTTAGTTTCCGACATTCGAGTAAATTTTATAAGTATGGGAAAATATCTATATTTTGTTACGATAGCAACCATTTCTCCTCACTTTTCTATGAAGTACAAAAGTAGAGTGGTCTTCAGAAGATTTCAATGCCAAAATGCATTTAATACATTTTTGTATTAATTATTTATTAAAAATATATAAATGCTGTCTGTACAACTTTTTGACTACTTATACTGTGCACTTGATCCGATTCAAGTGAACTTCAAGTGCATAGTACTTGAGAACGGCTGCAGAATAAGCAGTCGAATCGTTGTACAATTTTTATATATTTTAAATAAATAATTAATTTAAAAATGTGGTCTATAATTAAAAATTCTCCTAGTAATAATAATTCAAACCACAGAAGCTCTAATAGACAGAATACTTTATTGAGGAGGGAGAAGGAGGCTTATTAAAACTAGGTCTTGACCTATGGCTCCGAGGTAGAGCATTAGCTTCTGGAACCAAAGGTCAAGGGTTCGCATCCCGTACCAAGCGAGAAATTTATTTCAAATAAATTTGATACGAATCAATTGGAATAAATAGAGTCGGGGTCTAAAAGGCTTCCGACGCCGAAAAAGACCTTAAATAAATTAAAAAAAAAAGCTGATCTCATTCCAAATAGTCAAATTCGCCTACCAGATTAACGTGTAATAGTGTTATTATACTGTAGTTTTGATCACGAAGTAATGATTTTTTAAAAGACCCAATTTAATAGGCCTATAATACATGGGCGTACCCAGGATCAAATCTAGGGGGGCATGGCCAGATCATGGTCGTCCAGGGGGGGCAGATCATGGTCGTCCAGATTGTGACATAGCTATTTTTATATAGAGGGGAAAAGCCTTCGAATTAAAGGCCAAAACCCAAAGCTATTTTTTATATAGAGGGAAAAGCCTTCGAATTAAAGGCCTAAAAACCCTCAAATCCTAACAAAAAAATCATTCCCCGTCGCCATCCACCAATTTTGTTTCGTTTCATCACTTTATAAACATTTTTTTGCTTCTAGGGGGGGGAGCTGCCCCCCTGCCCCTCGCTGGGTACGCCAATGCTATAATAATAATTTCACTTTTCCGCTCGTTCGTTTAATTTAATCATGTAAAATTGACCTATGTGTAATTTAACATGTCACATCAAAGGTTTGTAAATGTATGCGATTTAGGGCGAATTTATTTAGGTCGGTTTTATTATAAAAAGAAAAAAATATCGAATCATAAAAGAGATATTTTAATATATATAGCCTATATTAATCCTTTTTATAAATTTAAATATTTCAAAAAAAAAAAAAAAAAAAAAAAACACTTTTCACGGCTAAAATAATTTGGGCCTCACTACAAAATATTTTGACTATTTCTTATTTTATGATGGTTTTTCCAACTATTTCCTGAAGAATTTCAAGAAATAAGTCATTAGTTAGACTTGGTTCTCATTCAAATGCAATTTATTGCAATATTATTATTTTAAAGCGAATATAATTTCTAGAAATCAACATCTACCGATCAACTTAAATAAATAAGTACACCGTCTAAATGTCAGAAGCCGAAAAAGACAAAAAAAAATATAAATAAACATAATTATTTGTGAATCAATTTGTGGAACTTCCCGATGAAATAGAAAGTATATGTTCGTTTAACTTACAATTTGTTAGTTAAATTTTATTATAATGTATTGGGTGTTGAACTTAGTAGATAAAGAGTCCCCCTATAAGCAAACGTAGAAAATTATTTATTTATGTCTGTTTATTTAAAAACTTTGAATTAAATGATGTTCCTCAAACTGAAAGTTTATTTATTAGATATTTGTTTGAGAATAAAATCTAAAATTTTCAATAATTTCAAGAGGGGGGATGCGTGGGAGAGGAAGATGAGTAGGTGGTTAGGTGGGTGGTGGTGCCTAGCACTCGATTAGGGAATTTCGGGTTCCGGGAAGAAGTGCCTGTGCCCAAGGGGGCGCTAAGTGGCTGGGGCGCGCGGGGCGCGGGTCTCCGGGGCGCAGCCACCCACCTGGAGACTGTCAACAAGTGTGAAAAAGGCAGCCATGCTAAAAAGCTATCTAAATAAGATATGTGGGTGGTCCAGCTAGAGTCAACAGGTGCTCAGCCTCTAACCCCAGCATTCCAGAAACACACCATACTTCTCCTCACTCACTCATTAGACAAGAGACGATCACAAACAGGAGCTTTGCTTCTAATTATTTCCTTTTTATTGCCAGGCTGCTTTTAGGACTTACTAAAAGTGCCTTTTCCGTCTCAAAAAAATTTATCATTCTAAATAGCTTGAAATTATACTATTTTGGTAGGCGTTGGCTATTTATAACTCAGGAAATAAGAGTTAAAAAAATGTTTTGAAGAACCCTACAATTCTTTCAACAAGCTTAAATACAATAAAACATTGAAAAATGAAAAAACTAACCGAACAGAAATATCAAAAATCACGACCGAAGTTTCGGTTTCGGCTGCGGTAGATCAATCACCCTCAGAACACTTTTTACTTTTTGGATACTCAGTAGGGTTGCCAAGTATCTCACCAAGGATCTTACCACCCAAACCCCACCTGCTCCTGGACGCCCTATATTCAAAAAAAAAAGAGTTTTATTAATTAATTTTTTTTGGGTTATCAAATTTAAGGTTTTTATTAATGCATTTTCATAAAATGCGAGTAATTTGTAAAGTAAGTAGATTGAGTGAAAGATAGTCACAAGTCACAAAAGAGAGGTTATGCATATTAAAATATGTCTCTACTCTTATCTTGGTGTAATTAGAGCTGGAACTGGTGCTTGTTGGGTGTCAAGAATCATAACTATTATTTCAAAAAGAATCTGACTTCATTTTCAGCCTTCTCTCCTCTTATTCGTAAAAGTCGTTTGAATACGAGAGAAATTTTTATTCACTCCAGATTTCGACTCCATTTTGCTGTGGCTTATGACTATCTTACTTCTCAAATCATCACTGGCTGGCCAAGTAAAGAACTTACAATTTATTATATGCCACCAACTATTGTAAGGGCCGAATCAAGGAACTTTTGTGTGTAGTATAAAGAGAGATATTTAAAGAATGCAATGGTATGAATATCTCAAAAATGTCAAAATGATGGCTTATGACTATCTTCCACTAAGCCCTTCAATTATCTAAAACTTAAAAGAGAGTTTCATAATAATCTAATTTTCAATTTCATTTACAAGATGGACTGACGATTTCAATAAGTTCGTTGAAGGGGACTTCATTGAACAAGCAAGAAATTTCCCTAAGCGACAAAAGATCCACTATTGGTTCTTTGAGAATCTTGTAATATAAATAAATAAATTCAAAACAACTCTAGATTTGAAATTTCCCATAAAAGTATCCGCAACTAAGAAGGGACTAGGCTACGTATAAAGTTCGAAAAAAGTCAAGTAATATAGAATATATAAAAAAAAGCATTTAAATTTTGATCTCCAAGATAAACAGACCTCAATCTTGAATTCCCTCATTTTATACTCATTTTAATAATCCCATGTAACATTATTTGCAAATAATTGAGAGTAAGGTACGAAGAAGAAACGAACGACACACACCGACGCACACGCACACAAGCACACATTAATTGGCAATTAGCCTATCAAAATCACACCCAATTTCTTTTTTTTTTCTCTCTCTCTCTCTCCCCTCCTATGCCAATATTGACTTTGCATTATCTCCATCGCTCGGATGTGGAGTGTCTTGAGTCTTATTAATCCGAGAGTGACTCTTACTCGGTGTTAATAACCTTTGCGGTTCCTGATAAGCAAAGATAGCCAATGAAATTGAACTGATAATGTACCTCAATCTTTTTTTAATCTATCAATAAACTTTTTTTTATTATTATTATTTGTTAATATCTTATTTTATTCTTGTGGGAAAAAGATTGAGATGAATATTTATATATGAAGTTATAACGACCCCTCACTTTAGAATAGAAGTAATTGTGACTCAAATAATATATATTTTTAGAAATCAGAGATGTTAATATGATAAAATTATTATTAGTTTTGCATAATATAATGAGCTATTCAGATAACGATTATTAAACAAGATTTTTTTGATTTTGTCTTTCCGATAATATATTGAATATATCAGCCTGAATGTCAAAGTGAAGAAAAACCGGGGGCTTGGCAACAAAGAATAACAAGAGCCACTAAGATCGTTGCTGTTAAGTAATGAGTAAAGTGTGCTTCAAAAGAATTCAAGGGCACAATGAGAATATACGTTTTAAAGAGCATCTAAAAAATAATTGATCTATGAATTTTAATCAAAATCGTTGGAACGAATTTTGAGAAAATCGAAAAACACTGAAAAAGTCATCAGTAAAGTACTAGTAATTTTTGGTCAATTTGATCAAATGTTTATGTTCACGCCTCAGGGGGGTGCCTAACTTAAATATAAAATTTCAACCTCCTAGCTCTTTTTGTTTCTTGAGATATTTTGTTTACATACTCACACACCCACACAAACCAGTTTTTTGGACTCAGGGGACATCAAAACGTGTATATCCATCAAAATCTCGAAATCGAAATTTTGACATGAATCCAATAGTTTTAAGATAATATATATATTGGTAAGAGAAAGTAATATATTAATTGACTATTAAGTCATATTTCAGTCCAAAGAAAATTTATTACAAAAATTTTATGTAGCAAGTCGAAAGAGAAAGTATTGCGATCGTTTCAAAAATTCGATTTTGAGATTTTGATGGAAATACAGGTTTTGAGGGTCCCAGAATTGAAAAAGTAGTCTATCTGTGTGTATGTGTGTGAACTTCGATATATGACATGAAAAGATTGTGATTAGAGTCAAAGGAAGATGCGCCATGTTTAAAAAAACATATACTACGCCATAGTGGCTTTCTAAAAATGAATTTTAAAAAATTTAATTAAAATCCGTCATTGAGTCTATATAAAAAAAATTTTTCAATGACATATTAATTTTTTAATTTTTTTTTTAATTTTTTTTATTTATTTGCTTTTAAAACTCTCCTCTTACTTTTTTCTAGTTGCTAAAAAAAGAGCTTCTCCTCCCATTTTCTCTCTCATTCTTTCTCTTCGCTCTCAGGTCGGTTTGCCAATCAATTTTAATTCAATTTCCAACTTTAAAGTTATATTCTCAAATATAGTCTTATTAGAAAATTCAATTTCATATCTTAAAAAAAAAAATATTTCTCAAACTTTATCTTAAAGTTGTCCAAAAGCAAAGTTGGATTTCTTTTTCCTATTTACAAATCATCATCTCTCGCTCTTTCTTTCTTTCTCTGTTTTATTAAGGAAGAAAATGGAAAGATGATAAATCAATTTTTATTAAATAAAATATCAATTTCAATGTCAATTAGTTTTAAGATATCGATCAACTTAAATAAGACTGGATTTAAAAATAATAGAAGAGTTTTAACCATCTCTAAAGATGCCATACACGCCGTACTTTAGTACGCGAGCCGAGCCAAAAAAAAAATTAAAATACCCTATCTAACCTATGTAAGGCAAGAGTTTGATCCGTGAGAGCCCACACACGTGAGGATCTGCTATCGAGCCGAGCCGAGCCGGACAGAAGGCCCAAACGGATCAGATCAGCTCGGCTCGGCTCGTTTGAAGGCGAGCTGAGCCGGGCTCGGATACTAAAGTACGGCGTGCATGGGGCGCTCAAGAAACTTTTCGTTTTAATTCAGAAGAAAAACAAGGTTTTCTAATGCCCCGTAAAAATTAGACCAAAACTCAGTCTTTTCCAAACTGAGCGCCGCGGCTGATATTTTGAGGCGCCGTGAAAATTTTCATACACAAAACAATCATTTTTCGCTTTTAGTCGAAAAAATTAAAATCAGGAGTTTTAATTATTTATTAAATAAAATTGTAAACATAAGAGGTATTGATATATCAAAGCGTATCTTAATTTGAAATGAGGAAAAACTATTAGTAACATAAGGTTTGCTCTGAGATTTGACACGGGGCGCCAAGCGAAAATTCTGATATATTAAAGGCGCCGAGAACTGAAAAAGTTTGGGGACCCCTGCCCTAACTCAACTAGATGCTGTTGTTGATGACTGATAAAGGAAAGTAAGGGAGAAAGTAAAGAGATTGTCACAGATGTAACAACCTTTATAATATTTGCTGAATTGTACTTGAAGAAGCCCACAGAATGAGTGGCCGAAACGTTGAAATTTTTACAAATAAACCAAAGTTAAACCGAAAATCAAAATCTTTTACTAAAGGAAAGACTAACAAAACTAGATAACATACTGCATATAGGCATACATTTTGCAAATTAATAATATAAGAAAAACAACACCTACTTCCAGTAAAAAACTATCCCTCGAAATTAAATCCTAAATTTGTTTCCTTAAATGCGCCACTGCCTCTCTCTCTCTCTCTTGCCTTTAACAAAAAGGTCAGACCCCTTCCTCTCCTAAACCAAATCCTGGAACCGCCTCTCATCATGATTGATATTTAAAAATTCAAAACATATCCAAATACAATATATCCTATCACATATCAATGTTAATGATCACTAATTACTATTTAATCCTTTTTGTGTGAGGTTGAAAGTAGGCTATGCTATTTCACATAAAGACATTGCCTGCCACTGATCCGTGATCAGAATGTTACTAATACAAGAATTAATAAATAGGAGAAAAGCAACCCGAGCCAACTAATTCTTGAAAAGGAGAGCCGAAACGTCGAGTAAATAAATATCAATAACCAGCGAGACTTAACCTGAGAAATTATATCTTCATATTTATAAATACCAAACGTCTTGGGGCTTGCCCAGCGTATGAAATATATATCCCCACTTATAACATGAAAATAAAAAATTGACCCCTCCTCGACCCTTGCCTTCCAAAGATCATTAAAATTAAATCGCCATTTGTTCACCTCTTAAAGATCCTTCAAATTAAATATAGAAATGTTAGATATATTATGACAATGCTTGATTTTGAATTTGATGAAGATCGATTTGAAAATAAAGTGTGCACTATAGTATATAGGTCTATACCCCGGGTACATATATTTATATATGAAAATAGTAATTTAAAAAAAAAGAGAAAGGAAGCCAATAAATAATAAAAAAATAGCCCTCGGGCTTGGCGTAGTTGGTAGCCCGCCTGCCTTGTATACCAAGGGTCGAGGGATTCCAGGCAGTCCGATGATTTTATTTGAGCCATTTGGATACCAAATTGCTTAAACGGTTATCGTATAAAGTCTTATATGGCCTAAGATGCCGAAAAAGACTGTGTGTATGTGTGTGAGAATGTGAGTGTGAATGGGAAAAAAGAAAAAAAAATAGTTTTTTACCTAGGCTGGTTTATAATTTAAAAAGTAAAAATTGAAATTTTAAGATTTACTCACCAAATTATGGAGTTGTGGATCAGCGCAGCGCGAAGTCGGAATTGTTTATTGTATGGAGATTCTCTTCGCCTTACTAAACCAATGCACAAAGGGCACATCCAGATTTAGAGCCGCTCTGGACCTGTTGAAACAAAATTCAAAACATTTAGAAAAGAATATCTATATATATATATATATATATTGTGTGGTGTGAGAAAGGCATATTGTGTGTGTGAGCATAAAGAGATTATATCGTTTTTCATTTGAAGCAATGCAAGTATTCAAAAATATTTACTTTTTTTAATAATTCAATTATCTAAAAGATTATTATTAGTAAAAATGAAACAAGGAAATAATCAGATGTAGGAATTTAGAATGCCTGACTTATTAAGATGAATGTGAGTGCCAAAATTAAGTCGCACCCAAGCGTTTCGCTGCTACGTGTGATTATTTCATTGTTTTATTTTTAAATATGAAATATTTCATTCACTTTCATTCACTTTCTACTGACAAGTAAAGAGTTTCATTTTATCAATATTTTTATTGAATAAAAAATGATTCACTTTTCCTTTTCCCTCTTTCCTGCAAAAACTTTATTATTATTATTTTTGCAAGATGCTCAAAAAAGTGTCAAAGAAGATTTATTAAAAGTAAGAAACAAATTTTTTTTTTGCAATTAATATTTATTGACATAAATAAAATAAAGTCATTAAATATTTTTATTTAATAGAATTTAATGTAAAAATTTCCTTTTTCAAATGTGTATATTTGATATTAAAAATAACTCATATACATTATATATATAATTAATGTTTGTTACTTGTAAAATTCATAGAGAGAATTGTCAATAGTTAAATATTTTTCGAGATCTATATATTTGAATAAGATAATAGTATTCAAAATACCTCGATTCGGACTTAACAAGTCATAGATATATTCAACAAGACATTTGAGTGTGAATTGTCAATGATTAAAAATTAGGATAATATTTTTAAAGACAAATAAAATATCACAGACATGTATTAAGTTATATTGAAATTCTAATTTAAAATAATACTTTCTCTATATATATTTCAAATATAGGGTAAGAGAAGGTAAAAATAATAGCCGGCCCATATACTTGAAATGTCAAAAATAAATGTCTCTCAAATGAGAAAGAAATAAAATAATTTTATTAAGGTCATTAAGGGAATCTATTTTTAAATCGAAAAAATAGAAAAAGTTGACTATCATCTTTTGATTAAATAAGTCATATGAATATTAAATAACTATTTAATAAAAATGAAATTCGTTTCCTAATCATAAATTTTTTTTGGTAAATTTTTTTATTCAACGTGCAAAAAAAATACATATTAGTATAGAAATGTTCTTGTTTATTATAATAAATATATAATTACATTAATTTGATTTCAATTTGATAATTAATAAATTTATGATGAAAAGAAAAATTAAAACAAGGTTAGGTGTACATGTCATTTGACAACTAATATAATTTACATTAATTATCAAAAAGGAATCACAAATAAAATACCAGCAAATACTATAAAACAAATAGTTATTTGTAAAATATTGTACTCACCGAGAAGGATGTGTATTTTGAAGCCAGAAGAGACGATGTCAGGCCAACTTAATTCACTCAACACTTCACAACGACAAGCGAGCACCAGTCCAAAGAGTATAAAATCTAGAACATACACAAAGAATAAAAAAATATTTCAACGGTCAAAAAATTAATCAGATTTAAAATAATAAATAAAGGCCTATTAAAGTAAAAATTAATTTAAATTAAAATAAGTAAAATTTCGATACTAGCTAGACAACTTGACTTTGACGGGCTTTTGAAAATTCTTTGAATCAATATACCAAGTAATTTTTAGTTTCCTAATTGGATATTTTATATTATATATTAAAATGTGAATTTAAAAATCAGGTGTGACTAGTCGCACAGCACACAACTTTCTCTTGCCTTTGGTAAAAGAAAGTAATGTAGTGTGCTTGTCACACCAGATTTTTTGTGTCGAAATATATTTAGTTTCCGCCGATAATTTAGAATTCAAGATGTCAAATTTATAAACATGGGAAAATATTTATATTTTGCTACCATAGAAACGAAACCATTTCTCCTATTTTTCCTTTGACGTGCAAGAGTAGGGTGTGCTTCAAACAATTTTCAGGGCAAAATGAGAATATTCATTTTAATGGGAATCTAAAAAATAATTTATTTTTGAATTTTAATTAATATCGTTAGAGAAAATTTTGAGAAAATCGAAAAAAAAAACTGAAAAAGTGCTTCAGTAAAGTACTAGTATTCTGTGGCCGATTTTTTTTAATAGCTTATTTTCCTAATTTCAGTGGCGTAACGTACGGCCCCGCAGACCCCGCGATGCGGGGGCCCCGAACCTTGGGGGGCCCACGGGCCGGGCCGGGCTAAAAATCTGTAGCTCCGATAAAAACGGAAAAATTCAGATAAAAAAAAATAATGAAAATTTCTCTTTGAGAAGGCCCGGGGCCCTCAGGGCTCCGATAAAAACGTAAAAAATTTAATGAAAATTTCTCTTTGAGAGGGCTCCGGCCCCCAGGGTTCAGGGATATACGGTATTTTAAAAATATTTTTTGTATGGTTTAATAATGGGGCCCTAAATAAAGGTTTGCGGGGGGGCCCAGCTAAAAAACGTTACGCTACTGCCTAACTTAAATATAAAATTTCAACCTCATTTAAATGTATGTGTTTATAAAACTTTCAAACGCCTTTTGCCCCCGGGTTTGGGGTAAGAGGTCAACCTCCTATACCAAACGTGGGGTTGGACAGGCAGTGATGATTTTATTAGTTGGATACCAGATGGTTAAAAGAAATGCCGACCCCACAATAGATATATTCTCTACAAGGTTATCGTAAAGTCTATATGGCCTAAGGCCGAAAAGATGTATGAAGGTGTGTGAATGGAGGTGAATGAGAAAAAAAAAAAAAACGCCTTTTCTCAAATTGTTGAATTTTGGACTTTCGCCACTATGATTCTCAGCAAGTGAAATGATCTCAGAAACTATAAGAGGTAGTTCAATGAAAAAGTTTTTTTTAACATTTAAAATTTATATGACTGGGGGGGGGGGGGTGCTCGGAATCTTGAAACAAGTCATTTAATGACTCGGGGCCGCAGGAGGAGACCCATGCCTTGGTGCAAGTCTGACGCATTAGAATTTTAAATAATTATAATGTGGAATATTATACCGATATAACAAAAAAGAACAAGTGATAGATGTTATTTTAAATCACCAAATTAATCAACTATCTACAAAAGAGAAAAATTAATTTTTTTCCTTAATTTTAATAGCTATTGTATCTTTTTATTCCCCCGGGTTTGGGTATGGGGCCCCCCCCTCCCCTATCTAACACCGCGGGGGGGGGGAGCCGGGCCGAGCGGTTTTTTTTTTGGGTTGAATGATGTTACAACGGTTATCGTCAAAGTCTTATATGGCCTAAGTTGCCGAAAAGACTGCATGAATGTGTGTGGAATGTGAGTGTGAATGAGAAAAAAGTGTGAATGTTTTAAAAAAAAAAAAAAAAAATCTTTTAATTTAGAATCTACGTTGAAGTTGAATACTCCAATAACATCAAAATTTAATCAATCAATATTTATTATTAATTTCGCGTGATAAATTGACATTATCAGTCTTATTTTCACTAAAACGTTATCAATGAGGAAATACTACTTTATTTATTTTTCTTATTAAATAATAATGCAGATTCCGTTATCAGAATTCTTCAGAGCAACAGGAAATATTACTAACAATAAAAGAAAAAAATTTACTTTTTCTTTCTTCTACATTACTAAATAACAATATTGTCCTGATCAATTTAAATTGAGAGTTATTTTTATTAGAATATAATTCTCGAAGAGAGTTTCTAAACAAAATCAATATATTGGCTGGGATATGATATGATGCCTATGTATTAGAACAAGATTAAGAGAGGGGGACGGGGAGTGTGTAAAGATAATTGGGCCTAAACATGGAATGGGTCTACTCGTTTGTACAGTGAGCGCCACATTTGAAGTCACCACATGAGAGCTAGAGCCTTAAGTATATTTTTTTTTTTTAAAAAACACTCACCCCTTTTTTCTCTTCTCCCCCCCCCCCCCCCCCCACCCCCACATCTTTTCGGCAACTCAGGCCATTTAAGACTTTAAACGATATCCGTTATTGATTATTATATATATGGGGTCCAGGCATTCTTATTTAAGCCATTTGGTATCCAATTGGCTTAAATAAAATCATCGGACTGCCTGGGGTGAACCCGCGACGTTTGGTTATGAGGTTAGCACGCTAACCTCTACGCCACGGAGCCTTAAGTATATGGTATAATGAAATAATTTTAATGGCCGATAAGGTAAAATAAAATCTGGAATGGATGATTTTATTTTGCCTTTTCAAATTTAAAATTATTTCACTATATACCATTTACTATACCATATACTTTAGGCTTTAGCTCCCTGTTGGGGAATTAATTGTGGCGCTCATTGTACTTAGGTGGGTTTCGTGCCTACACAGAGGTAGGGCTGGACGGTAAACCGGTTTACCGGTAAAAATTTTTTACCGAAAACGCGGTAACGAACCTCTAATTCGATAAAAACCGGTTTTTTCCGAAAGTCGGTAAAAACCTATTTTTCGGGCGGTAAAAAATTTTGGTTAGGCGAGAAAAAAATGTCCCGGAAAAATTTTGGTTACGCTGGGAAAAAATGTTTCGGCAAAAAATTGGCTCCCTAAAAAAATTTTGGTTCCGCGGGGGAAAAAAATGTTTCGGCAAAAAATTGGCTCTCTAAAAAAAATTTTGGTTCCGCGGGGAAAAAAATGTTTCGGCAAAAAATTGGCTCTCTAAAAAAGGAAAATATTTTTCCGGACGGGGAAAAATTTGGTTCCGCGGGAAAAAATGTTTCGGCAAAAAATTGGCGTCTCTAAAAAATTTTGGTTCCGCAAAAAAAAAATGTTCCGCGGCGGCAAACTTTGGTTCCGCGGGCGGTAAAAAATTTTTACCGACTTTCGAGAAAAACCGGTTTTTTTTTCATTATCGAGGTCGGTAATGAAAATCCATTACCGTCCAGCCCTACACAGAGGGACTACGTCCCCTGGACCCCGCTCTTACTGAATCGAGCCCGCATACTGCGGACCCTGGCCTTTCCTTAATCATACACGTAGGTCGCAATTTTTCAATTACAATTAAATTTAAACTATCAACCATAGTCTCTAGTTGAAACATTGTTTCATAATTAACAAGCAAGACCAAATGTTGCTAAACTAAATTTTGGATGGCTGACTCTGAGTAATAAGCTCGTTAACCGGCGGCGGAAGCCAACGATATTCTTTCTATAATATATATAATCTATATTTAAAATCAAAATGTCCTCAGTGGTCAAAGTTTAACTATATATATATACACAATAATTTGCAATTGCTCATTTCTCTGGATATCTCTACAACCTTTAGAAATTTTGAAACCAAGTTTTATAATATGTTAATAGAATCTGATTCCTAAATGGGAAAACCAGGCGAAGGGCTAGTTAGTTGGATTATAAATTGAAATAACAAGTATTAAATGCAAAAAAGCAACTTTTGTAGTTTTCAGTAAAATAACACAAATGAACTGAACAGGTTCTTAAAAGAAATTGAAAATGGGATTAGAATTTTTGAAACCCGCCATTAACGATTTTATGATGCGCCATTGATTGATCCTTCATCTTACAAAGTTTTAATTTGGAAAGGATATGAATATGATTTGTGAAGGTTGAGTCTTGAGTTTCGATGAGAAAAAGAGAGAGATAAGATGGAGTTGGCAGGTGAGTTGAAGCGAGGTGAATGCCGAGTGTGTGGGCACATCAGACCCTGTGAGGTAGTAAAAGGATGAGGATGAGGTTGAGGAGGAGGAGTAGGAGGACCACGTCGGAAACCCGATCCCCTGGCGGCGCGTCTGGCTGGCTGGCGGCGGCCATGTTTACTCGGCGCGGGAGGGCGTGGCCAGAGATTCCATTTTCGTCTCGGGTTTCTAAGCAAACCGGAAATGACGTCAGCTCATAATGGTTGACACGAGATAAACACCATCGCCAATACACACTCGCCCCGTTTTGTTTTGTTATTTTATCATCATCGCTTCAATTTAAATTCCAATTAATTCCATAGAGTTGAATTCAATTTTCAACCTTTTAAATACAATTAACCATCTTTCTTCTCCTCTATTACCCTCAGTTCCTCTTCGCTTTTCAAAATGAATATGAAATTTCGACTGTTTAGAGTTTCTTTTGTTCTAGTCGGGCTAGTCTTGGAAGAATATAATAAAATATTTTCATTTGGGGTCCTGAATACTAGGAGAATATCAAAAAAATCTCTCGATTTCTCATAAAATACATATTTATTGTACTTTTATTTTGATTATCGAACTCAAATGTTCATCAGAAAATATTTTTTATTATTTTATTTTAATAAATATGTTTATAAATTACTAATGTACTTTTTTTTTTTCTTAAATTTAATATTATGGGCCTACCTACGTCACCGATATTTCCCGGGCCTAAATGTGTTTCCAGTTCCAGCCCTGGGCCCCTAAGCACAAAAAGCATTCAAAATATTAATATAATAAAGTGAATAGGCTGATTTGTTGAATTTTTTCTCTTAGATTCTTTATACAAAAATATATTTACTTATTTTATTTTACGGATATTAAATAAATCAACCCTTAAATAGCTTGAGAAATATTTATCTTTTTTTTTTTTGTTTTTTTGTTTAAAGTAGAGTGTTACATTTTCCAAATATAAAGAAAAAGTGGCTTGTCTAATGAAAAAAATTGGTGTTTCGTTTGTTTGTTTGTTTGTTATCTGTTTATTAGCCAGGGCAAGAAGCAAGAAATAAGGAGAAAAAGGAGTTAATTTTCTAAGTTTGTTAGGATACGAGCAAAGGGAAAGGGAAAACCTAAAGTCAACCTTAAAGAGAGAGTACTTGATGAAGCCCTTGGCGAACAACACCCTCCCCTTCATAAAAAAAAAATCAAACAGACCAGTCAAACATTACGAATTTAAAAGAGAAAAAAATTTTGTGACCTTGAAAGGGGTTTAATAATTTTGTTTGTTCGTAAAAAAAAAATGAAAATACTGTATTTAGTTCATTCAATTAAATGCGAAATTATTGAAAGTTATATAGGGTCTACAGACCAGTGAGCTGCTAGTAGCTAGGAAGAAAGAAAAATAAATTCAGCTAATGTAATTTATTTGACCAGGAGGGACGGTTCTAACAGTCAACAGTCAGAGAGGGAAATTTAAAACTTTAAAATTTTGCAATTGCGCGCCGAAAATTTCCAAACAGTGAGCAAGAATAAATTTGAGCAGCCCCCCGGTGGGCCTGGAAAGCCCCATATTTTCTCAATTTTGCTTGGGGCAAGGAGCTTTCTGGGGGGGGGACAGGCCCCTACCCCGGCACCCCCCTAGTTACGCCCATTATCATTCGTCTCAGTTAGATAACGTTAAGTCCCTAGCACTACCAAAGGCGCATGCGCAAAAGACTGCTTAAGACGATAGAAGGTGTTGCATGCCTTTCCTCGATGCGTTTGAAATTATTTTCCATTACCCATTAACTAATTGGCCTCGGAACCATTCAGACCAACATTTTTCTTATTTAAAATAGGAAAATGATGCAATAAAAAATCCAAAATATTTTTTTATCTATGTAGAATTTAGAAGTCTAAAAATGGTCCCAGGTTAGAAAAGAAATGTCACTATTGATTAAAAATTTTATTGACTTGATTTATTTATCTTTTTTTTTAATAAAACGGCGACTCCCGGGGGATTTGTGGAAATAATTACACTTGAGGCCTAAGAATATCCACTTTAAAATGTTAAGATTCTTATTTCAAAATTTGAAGAAAATACTGATAAATAAATCTCCAATCGATGTAGAGTGGATATATAATGTAGGTATATATACAGTATACATAGCCTAGTATATATGAGATACAAATCACAAATATTGACAAAAGTTGAAAAAAAAAAAAACTTTCTCTGAGCGATGTTGGCAACACAAGTGTCAATTAAGTTGCTGTGTTGCCTATCAATATTTGCAAATGCGCTTGAGTCTATTATTTCTATATTTATTTGCGCTATCTTGATTCAAGAGAAAGAGAGCGAGGAATTAAAAAAAAAAAAGATATCAAACTCGTCATCAACGCGAGAACTTATTGTATTAATGAAAAAATAATTAATAGATCAATATTTGACTAGCTTATCCACATCTAACATCGTAAAAAAAAATAAATAAATAAACATACGAACAAATATTAAATCGGAATGATAAATAAATACAAATTCGCCAATTGATGAAAAAAGAGTATTTTGTATTTTCTGAAACAAGAACGTAAATTCTTTTGAAAAAAAAATTTGCATATCAAAGATTCTTTTGATCTTTTAAATTAATTATTATCTGAACTACTTGATAAAATGTATTGTTTCTTTTACCTATATGTATATGTTAATATACATATATATATATATATCTTTATATATAAAATTCTTCTGTACGTGTGTATGTGACTGAACTCCTTCTAAACGACTGAACCGATTTTGATGAAATATTTTGTGTATGTTTGTGAGAGTCCCGGACAGGTTTTGTTTCACAAATAACAATAAGTTAATGAGTAATTAACCGTTAAAATAAGAAAAAAAAATCTGGTGTGACTGGCGCACAGCACAGAACTTTCTCTTACCTTCGGTAATCGAAAGTTGTGTTCTGTGCTTGTCACACCAGATTTTTTGTGTCGAAATATATTTAGTTTCCGCCAATATATTAGAATTTAAGATGTCAAATTTATAAACATGGGAAAATATTTATATTTTGTTACCATGGCAACCATTTCTCCTATCTTTCCTATGAAATACAAGAGTAAAGTGTGCTTCAAACAATTTTGAGGGCAAAACGAGAATATACATTTGAAAGAGCATCTAAAAAATAATTGATTTTTGAATTTTAATCAAAATCGTTAGAGCGAATTTTGAGAAAATCGAAAAAAACTGAAAAAGTACATCAGTAAAGTACTAGTACTCTTTGGCCAATTTTGATTAAAAGCTTATTTTTCCGGTCCCGGGAGGTATTTAACTTAAATATAAAATTTCATCCTCCTAGCTCAATTCCTTCATGCTTAAAATTGAACACACACACACACACACACACACACACAGACAGACCATGTCGCGAAAACCAGTTTTTGGATTCAGGGGACCTCAAAACGTGAAGATCCATCAAAATCTCGACATCGAATTTTTGACATGAATCCAATACTTTCTCTCTATATATATATTACATATATACATAGGTAAGAGAAAGTAATAAAAATTAGGAGAAATAGTTGCCATGGTAACAATATAAATATTTACCCATGTTTACGATTTTTTATTTATTTACATTTTGAATTCTAAAATATCGGCGTAAATTTTTTGTCTCTGTACCGGGAGAGTCCCGGAAAGGATATGATTCACAAAAAATCTTAAGTTCATGAATAATTAACCGTTAAAATAAACTCTATATATTATAAAAATGAAAAGGGAAAAATGTTTGTATGTACCGGTATGTATATATGTATATGTTTTATAGAAATCCACAATTTTCAATGAAGGCGAGCAAGGGGGGTCCAGGGGCGCAGCCCCCCTAGGCGTAAAGCCCAGCCGAAGGCGGGGCTTGCGTCTAGTATATATATATATAGGGAGAGAAAGTATTGGATTCATGTCAAAAATTCGATGTCGAGATTTTGATGGATATACACGTTTGAGGTCCCCTCAATCCAATTCGCGTAATGGTCTGTCTGTGTGTGTGTGTCTGCGTGGGTTCAATTTTAAGCATGAAGGACTTGAGCTAGGAGTTTGAAATTTTATATTTAAGTTAGGCACCCCCTGGGACTTGACACGAAGCTTTTGGACAAAATCCGCCAAAGAGTACTAGTACTTTACTGATGTACTTTTTCAGTTTTTCTCGAGTTTCTCAAAATTCACAAAAACGATTTTGATTAAAATTCAAAAATCAATTATTTTTAGATGCTTTTTAAAATGTATATTCTCATTTTGCTCTCAAAATTGTTTGAAGACCACTTTACTCTTGTAATTCATAGGAAAGATAGGAGAAATGGTTCCCATGGTAACAAAATATAAATATTTTTCTGTTTATAAATTTTACATCTTGAATTGTAATATTTCGGCGGAAACTAAATATATGTCGACACAAAAAAATCTGGTGTGACAAGCACAGAACACAACTTATATATGTTTAAATGTACTTTTTTCAAGAGCTCTTTTTCGCTTGAATTTTCTTCTTTCTTTAGTTTCCTTTAGTTTTCTTTCATTTATATACATTAGACAAAATTTGAAGTTTCTCAAAAAATTTAAAAAAATATATATGTGTAATGTAGACTCAAGAATTAAGAAGACAAGGATTCATGCAAATTAATAAGTTAATTTATTTTTTTTACTGTCAACGTTTCGAGATCATATTGTCCTTTTCACTGTCCCAATGAAGAGAACGATATGTCCACGAAACATTGTAAGAAGAAAAAAAAAAATTATTTACTCTTAGCTGAATCCTTGCCTTGTAAATTTCTAAACAAAAAAATATCTCGTATTGGAATGTTTAAAACCAAAAGAAATATATTATTTATAATCCTCTCTATTTTTGCTGAAGCATAAAATCTTGTTCATTATATTCGATTATAAATATAGAGATTACAAAAAATAAACTACTCAAACTATACGATAGCACTTGAAAGGGTGAAACTTTGAAAGCCAGTGATATTATCGCAGTAACAGTCCGTGAATAGGCCTATAACTTTTGAATTATCCTCGTAAATAATATTAAACTCATCCAAGAATAAATAGGCCAGCCGTCCCATTATTATAACTAGGCGAACGTTATAAAATTTCTGTTAGGAGTCACAGCTCTAATTGGTAGCCTTTGAAATTTTGCTATTTCTTTTTAAAATGTTGCTTAGAAAGGGGATTGGAAGTACACATACACATAATATAGGCCTACACCCTAAGAGGATAGTCGCCCTGTTCGTTCTGTTTGCCCTTATATTAAACTTCTTGTGAGATCCGGAGGGGCTTCCTTGGCGCCATACTCAGACTGAGACTGCCCCTTTTGCTTAATTAGACCTCCCCCCCACTCTCTTTCTCTCTTGCTTCTTCGTCTTGAATAAATATCATCATACATACAAAGCCACCCCTCGCTTGTTATATCATTATAGCCAAGCATGTATGAATATAACAAGATTTATAAATTATAACATCCGCAAGATAATTAATTTAGATATTATATGAGAAGGAAGAAAAAATCTTCATTCTATAACTTTATTAAATTAAGAAAAAAAAAGAGTGTAAACTAAGAAATAAAAGTATGATTATAACATAAATTTAAAAAGAACAATATAAATATTTTTAATAATTAACGGTAGGCCTAAGATCAATGGTTCTCAAAAGGGGTCCGTGAATTTGTCTTAAATGTTTCTTAAAGCTTTTGTGGTTTGTATTATTATTATTATATTATTATGGTTTTTAAATATAGACCACATTTGTATATTTAGATTTTTTAATAAATAATTAATACAAATGTTGTCTTAAATGTTTTGCAAAAAAATTTGAGCTTAATAGTCTATAGGTCTGTTCGTTTCGCTTGCCTTTGCAGTATAATTTACAGATTTTAGCTTGCACTTTTTACCATGGCAAACAAACCTTACACGTAAAGAATATTTTTGTTATTTGGAGATTAGAGAGAAAATAAATGACTGTTTGAAGTTCTGAATGTCGTCTAATAATGATAATTAAAGCACTACGGATTTTGAAAATATCGAACAGTAGGCTATATTTTAAAAAATCTGCTGTGACTGGTGGCATATATTTAGTTTCCGTCAATTTACTAAAATCCAAGATGTAAAATTTATAAACATGGGAAAATATTTATATTTTGTTACCATGGCAAACATTTCACTTTCTTTCCTATGAAATACAAGAGTAAAGTGGTCTTCAAAAGAATTCAATGGCAAAATGAGAATATACATCTAAAAAATAATTGATTTTTGAATTTTAATCAAAATCGTTGGAGCGAATTTTGAGAAAATCGAAATAACTGAAAAAGTATATCAGTAAAGTACTAGTACCTACTTTTGGCAGATCGTAGCTCAATTCCTTCATGCTTAAAATTGAACAAAGAGAGAGACACACACACACACACGGGGTCAAAATTGAGTTTTTATGTTTTCTGTACAGAACACATCCTGCTGAGCAAACCGGCATTTTTAGAATTTTGTTTATCATTTTTTGTTTGGAAGATATGAATTTTTAAAATTTTGGTTATGAAAAACCTAGTTTTGAGAAAAATGAGTTTAAAGTCTTGTTTTTTTTTTTTCAAATTTTGTATATAAAATATATCGATTCTGATGAATGGAATATTTCATCATATAAGATGAAGAACTAGAGAATCAGAATCAGTAATAAAAAAAAAAAAAAAAAAAAAAAAAACGATTTTTTTGAACTTTTTTTAATCGGCTCTCCTGAAAATTTAGCCCAGTGAAGATTTGGTACCCTTTCATATGGACGGCCCAATATAGAGGTAAGACAAAGTAAAAATCGGAAGTATCTTCCCTCGACTTACATGTTAGTTCGGTATACTTTAAAAAAGCATGATTATTTCAAAAATTATCCAGTTTTCGAAAAAAAGGATTTAAGGATAAAAACGGTTGAATATAATTTATCATAATATGATAAAATAATTACAAATTTTAATATTTTCTCCAGAGGTTATCAGAGATCTACAATATTGGTGTAAGAACCCCATAGGCCTAGCTCGTTGATTATTTACAGATCTATAATTTTTTAAATGTATTGTTCGTTCATACACTAACATTCCAAATTTTTTTTTTTTTATTCAAAAGGATCTAAAACTGCGAGAATTGTCAAGATACCAAGACGAAAACAATAGGCCTACTATAAAATTTTAGACGGTATGGAACATATACTGAAAACTCTATATTAAAAATATTTAAATGTAAAATTTCACGAGACTAAATTTGTATACAAGAAATTATGTGATATGTTTATTCACAGCGAATTTTTAAAAAATTCAGCCTCACAAATACACACACACTTTTTTTTGATCATACTATATTATAATTTTCATTTTTTCATTAATATTAAAAAATATCTCTAGGTCGAGAGGTCATCAGCTAGTTGGTTGTGCAAACAATCCCTGACTATTTATGCTAATTATTTTTAGGCACTGATTAGCTGTTGAACATCTCCGTTTTTAGAAAAGAGCAATCTCTATCTCTCTCTCCCTCACTCTCTTTGAGAAGACGAATTTACATATAAATTAATTTCTATCATATATATCGTTGTAGATTTGCACATTCGCTATAAATGCGCAAACGCTTATCAGTTAATGAAATGGAATTTTGCAAAGAGAGACAGTATTTTAGAAGAAACAAATAGAGAATATAATTTATTTAAATAAACGATATGAATTTTTTGATTTATGTTCAAACTGTTGCTGTTCACAGAGGGGGAAGAGAGAAGGGGTTAAATAATGACCGACCATATCTCTTAGGATACGAGAAACATTTCCATTTAAAATTTCGAATTTAAAAGAAAAATTTTGTTCTTTTAGTTTATAAAAAAATACCTCGTCATCTATTATTTTAAAAATATTTTTATATATTAGTTTAATATATTTACCAAGGGTCGCGGGTTAGCATCCTGTCCCAGGTGACAAAATTTATTTCTATTGAATTAGATTCCAATCAATTGAAATAAATAGGGACAGGGTCTAAATGGCCTCCGATGCCGAAAAAGGCAAACGAATTGACAACTGCTCCCCTGAATGCCCCTCCCCTACATTTTTTTGTTTCTTTGTTGATATAGCTTATATTAATATGTATACTGTCACCCCCCTCCCTGTAATATACATTGGCGAAACAAGTAGAAAGATCTCAACAAGAATGTGTGAACATGAAGAGCCATCAGATTAAAACATCCAAATCAGTCAGCAAATGCAGAACACACTCTAACAACTGGACATCGAATAAATTTGGACAATATCAACACTCCACGTTGAAAATAATTGGAGAAAAAGGAAGGTCAAAGAGTCTAGAAATTTTTTTTTTCTCATTCACACAGTCTTTTCAGCAACTTAGGCCATTTAAGACTTTGACGATAACCGTTATTATTTAAAATATCTATTCGGGATCCAGGCATTTCTATTTAAATCATTTGGTATCCAAATGGCTTAAATAAAATAATCGGACTGCCTGGGGTCCGAACCCGCGACGTTCGATATAGAAGGTAGGCACGGTACCAACTACACCAAGCCCGAGGGGAGTCTAGAAATGTATAAACATCCAAATAACATCAACAAAGAAGATGGACATAGACTTAATAAAATGTGGAACATTGTGTAAACAGAGGAAAATGTTGATCAGATATTAGGGTTTTGATTATTGTATTATATTAACAGAATAATTTAGTAATAGCGTTTGTAGCATCTTTGTAAAAATCAAATTCAAAAAACTTATTGTAACAATCATGCTTTTTATGTAAGCCAATGTCTTTTAAATCATATATTCATGGGCGAAACTAGAGAATTTGGCTGGGGTGGGCCATGGGACCAGCCATCCTCGCTGGGGGGGGGGGGCATGGGACTAGGTATCCTCCTGGGGGCCTGGAAAGCCCCATATTTTCTCAATTTTTCTTGGGGCAGGGAGCTTTCTGGGGGGGGGCACGAGCCTTCTGGGAGGGGGGCAGGCCCCTCCCGGCACCCCCTAGTTACGCCCAGGGTTATATTCCAGTATATTGTCAGAAATTGTATTTAAGAATCCAAGATATCAGAGTTTAAGTTACTATGAATAGAATTAAAAGTGCCAAAGGGTCTTTATAACCCTTAAACACTATCTTCTTTTTTACATTTTTTATAAAGTTTTAAATTTGTCAATTTTTTAGTTTCCCCCTTTCTCTGGTTAGAAAATTTAATTCATATGCTAATATTTATTATTACTACTAAAAGTATGAACAAATGTTTTGCAATTTAGTACCAATTAAAATCTAATATCCCACTTGTTCTTCCAAGATATCTGTCAACTCGTTATTGAGCAAAAGGTCAGGTCGTCGTGAATAATTGCCTAAAGCGAAGAAGAGGGGACGATGATTTAGCAATATAATGAAAAAGTGGAGCAGAGAGTAGACGACGAGTTGGGAGAAGGGGGCGGCAATAAAAAGAAATTGAATTTCGCCGGCGATGCTTATGGCAGATATTAAGGTTTATAGCCCGGCAGGCTCATCAGCCAAGTCAATAAGGCCTGCAGGCTAGCCAATATCCGGGCTGTTGGGCTGTTCGTTAGGGCCCAGGCCGTCGCCGCTCCCAATCAATTCAATTAAACTAATGGCAGCCAGATAATTGCGCCAACTATAATTAAAACTTCTTTATTTATTCTGCCTTGAGTTCAGATTTAGTTAATTTCAAGTTTACTTAGACCTGGCTGAAAAATCTTTACGAAAGGGAATTAATTAAGAGCAAGCATTTCTCTCTTTTACGCTCTAATTTGGATAAATAGTGTCATGCGGAAAAATACAACATAATGTAATAATACATCTTTTGATAAGGTTATTCTGTTGGTATAATGAATTTAAAAGCATTGAAAAGGATATAATAATTTTTAAAATAAATAATAATTCTATTTATTATAATAATTTCGAATTGTTGTATATTAACAAACAAATCGAAAATTACGGATCTACTTTTTTAGTTTTATTAAATTATACTAGCTTACTGTGTGTGTGTGAGTGTGTATGGGAAAAAAGTGTATGTTAAAAAAAAATATATATATATACTAGCTCTGAGTATAAATATACAGATGTGTGAGATAAAGTTAGGAAAAAATAAAACCAATTTTTATTTTTTCTAACGATGTTTCGAGCGCCAATCACGCTCTTCCTCGGGACAGTGTCAATTCTTACGGATGGTAGAATTGAATGGTGAATTGATACCTAGACTTTCCTGGGGAAGAGCGTGATTGACGCTCGAAGCGTCAGAAGAAAAATTTTTTTTATTTTTTTCCTTGGCTGACTCCATTACATTTTTTTGTTTTTCTCAAAAGAGGTTCAAACTACATCATTTTTAAAATAAATAATACTTCTATTTATTATAATAATTTCGAATTATTGTATATTAACAAAACAAAATGAAGACAGTCGAGAGAAAAAAAAGTATTTTTATTAATTAAGGTGCGCGTCTCGAAAAGCCGTTAGGAGATGATTGACTACCGAGTTATTCTAGGCGGCAAGAGATGGCGTTAGTTTTTCCCATAGGAATACAAGGAATTTATTCAACTTCATTTGAAAGATTCCAGCTAATTAATTAAGGGCAAAAAATTAATTATTTTTTAACACTATTATTACTAATTTAATTATCTATAAGATATAGAGCGAATTTTTTTAAAATATCTTTTATTTAATGCGATTAATCTAAAACAAAAAATTTATTTTTTCGAAAATCAAAAAAAGGGCTTCTATAAGTTATAGATATTTTAAATAGCTTTAATTAAAAAAAAAATTTGAGGTCGATAGCTTCAAAATTGTGGCCGCTGGAAACTCCCAAAATTAGCACCCCGAGACGCGCACCCTAAGTTTTATTTTTTAAGAAACCTCAATATGAGATTGCCTAATACTTTTGCAAGATTTTTAACGGAACTTCGACTTGTTTGGAAGGAATGTCTGATTTTGTCCCCTCTATTTTTTTTCCAATTATGGTCACAATACTTTCTCTCCTCATATTCATCGTCTTTTTTCCTTCATTTACATAATATATAATGTAATCATAGATATTTGCTTTCCCATTTATGGAGATGGTGACATGGTCAATCACTATTTAAAAATTTCCAAGATTCTATCGTAGCATTGAAACTATTCCGTGTGTGTTGCTTTATAATGGGATATTTAAAAGTGGATTTGGGAGTAAATAAAAAAAATTTATTTGAATTTTAAATAAAAGCAATCAGAAATTTTGTGCCATTTTTTAATATATCGAATTTCCGTAAAAAAAAGAGGTCTGTCGACTGTATGGTGGGTTGTATGCGCACAAGGCGCAACACTCAAGGCTCGATATAATACGTATATGGAGTTCTTTGCCAATAAAACAAAAACTTTTTCTATTTTCATTAATATTAGATGTGTTTTTATCCATATTTGGCACTAGGAGCTTTGACGACGACTCAAACTTTATCATCAATTCATAAATCCCTCAAATATTAAGTTAAGAAAAAAAGATCAAATAAAAAATTTTTATTATAAAAAAATCTGGTGTGGTTGGTCTTATATTTGGTAAGAGAAAGTTGTGTGTTGTGCTAGTCACACCAAATTATTTTGTGTCGACCCATTTTTAATCTCCGACAGTATGGTAGGCCTATATTCGAATTAAAGATATAAAATATATACACATGGGAAAATAATTTATATTTAGTTACCATGGCAACCAATTCTCCCATCTTTCCTATGAAGTACAAGAGTAAAGTGGTCTTCAAAAGATTTTAAAATCAAAATGAGAATATTCATTTTAAAGAGCATCTAAAAAAATAATTAATTTTCAACCTCCTAGCTCTTGGTTCGTTCTTGAGATATTTTGTTCATAGACAGACACACGGATAAACAGACATACACACAGACTAACCATGTTTCCCTCCTAAAAGTATGTTTAAAATGTTTTAGGATGCTAGCTAATCAAAATAGGCCTATGGCGAGGGGAGGGGGGGGGGCAATGACTGTAGAAAGAAAAACCAATGACTGTTTCAGGGGGGCCAATAACTGTTTTGGAACACTTTTTTGGCTTTTGTGCTTTTTTAATAAAACGGCTAGAAAATATTCAATTTTCTGTATTGAGTCAGAATAACTCTAGTTTTACGATTCCTATAAAAAATATTCAAGTTGAATGCTTTGTTGGTCTAGAGAAATTAAATAAAAAGAGGAAAAAATGATGAGGGGGGACCACTGTATCCTATACTCTATTAGCATATAGGTAGGAGAAAGTAAAAATTATAGAGATGGAAAATTAAATGCGTCATTTAAAAGATTCTCTTGATCTCCCGATCAAATAGAATTTTTAACTTTTTAAATCTTACCAATTCCTACAAAAATACATATTGTTCTCACAAAATTTTAGACATTTTAAAAAACTAGAGATAAAAGTGATGTATTTGTTTATACATAAATAAAAAGAGTGAAGAGTCTCTGGCTGATAATTAATGAATGTTTGGTGAAACGAGGCGTGCAGACGCGTGTCCGGCGCTATTAACAATGCACAAGAGCGGACCGAAACGTCGCGTGGCGTCTGAAGAGGCCGTCGCTCGGCACGCGGCCAACAATTCATTGAAGGGGAATCGATCCCACGACCTCAACGGCCACCCTCCGGCCAGGTGTACACCTCAAGAGCTGCCTTTTTACTAACCAATACAATTATTGTTTCTATTTATTAATTATTAATCGTTTGCAGAATAAAGCCGAATCAGTTTTCTCAAAAAGGAAGTTTTAATAAAATTAGATAATAATAAAAAAAATTTTCTAGGTCGTCGAGAGAGTAATAGAATTAAATTTGGGGTTTAAATAATCCTCCCTCATGTCAGACAAAAAAATTATTTATTATTATTTAATACCTAACTTAACTAATCCATCCAAATAAACAAAAAATATTACTTATGCCAAAAAAGTATCAATGTTTTTCTTGGGGCCGATATAAAACATCTCTTTACCTAAGATTGATACAACATATTTTTCACTTGCAATCCTCAAAGAATTTTTAATATGATCATCATGAAACTAAAAATGAAAAAATGTAATTTTTATTGAATTTTTTTTTTTTTTTTTTTTTTTTTTTTTGAAGTGGAACTTTTATTTGATGGCCTCAAATTTTTTCGCTCTTCTATCAGTATGTCGCGTTACAAGCCGTGCACGTCAAAGACCGTGACGCTACAAGCCATGACGTCACAAGCCGTGACGACAAAAATAGGAAAGTTGAAATTTAATATATATGACGAATTATAAAAAAATAATTGTGAGATTTAATTATTCAATTTTTAAATTGTTAAAATATAATTTTTAAAATAATTTAAAATGATTCAAATCTTCAATTGCTAAATAAATATTGTTCTCAGTTTTTAACATGCGTCTATTGATTTCCCATTATCAATCCTCATTTTTCAATTATTAAGTTAAGATTAAAAACGCGATTTTAATACCCTTAATTGAATAATTTTCTGAAAATTTTCAGTTAAACGCCTACGTCCGAAAAAAGTTTCACTTGCATCGTGATTTCATAAAACCACACAATGATTTTTTCAAAAGGAAACATCTTCAAAATACAAAATTTCACCTAACAATCTTACACTTCTAATAACTTATATCAGGAATTTAAATATATATGACTATAAAAAATATTCAAAAAGAAAAAAAAAAGTAACGTTGACAAATAAAATATTTTTTTATGTCCTTTTGTCATATTCCTTTAACAATCTTTCCTACGTATCACAAGAGAGATAATTTTAATTAAAAAAAAGGCCCCGCGGTTTAACAGATGAATAATAATAATAAAAATTGCAGAGTGGCGACATTAAAGGGATCAGGTCTCTTTAGGGCGAGGAGTGTTATCTTTGACTCATCGGTTGGATGGTGGGGGATCCCGCCCCAGGGTGGTTATCTCGCCTGGCCAGCCACAGCCCAGGGGCCCACTCACTCTAAACTGTTATTAATTCGCTTCCCAGGGTGGGAGTTGGGGGTGAAGAACTCACCACCAGCACCAGATCTCGACGTTTAAAAATTCATCAATTTATTGAATGAGAATTTTTAAAGTAGAAAATATTTTTAAATTTCATTTATTTTTGCTCCGGCTCGTAACTTTTTTTTTTTTTTTTTGAACTAATTTCAAACAGATGTTGATAAAATCTGAGATGAGATGGCTGAATTCGGTTTAATTTTACCGTTAGTTTAGGCACAGATGAGAGGTGGGAGAGAGAGCCCTTTTGTATGTTTTGTTTAAGTACCAAAAATATCAAATTCTCATTGTTTGTTTAACCAATTCAAAAAGTAAATTTTCTCCTAGGATTTCTAATAATCACTCTGCTTTTAATAATTTTTTTTTCCAGAATTTAGGATTTTTTGCGTGAGGTTTTTTTGTTGACTTTTAGTATATTTATGAAAAAAAAATAAATATTTAGTGATTCTATGATAATAAAATATCCAGGAACTACTAATATGATGGGCACATCACAACTATTTTAAGATTAAACTTCAATATTGTAATTGGTCTTGACTGTCTCTCACATTCAAAACATTTACTCATTGAGAGAGAGAGAGAGGGACTTACTTTACATAGATATTAATTTGTATACATCGCTAATATTGAATCCAATTAAGTGTTTATATAGAGAATACTTAAATTCCATTCAGCAATTATTTACCAAATACAAGTTTAACTTTTATGTTAGTTTATTATTAGATTCAAACATTGACAGACAGACAGCTACACTTGACTGAATTCCGAATAGTAATAATAATAATCTAGGGAAAGTCATTTATCACTCTCTCTTTTTTTTTTCTTTTTAAAATAAATTCGATTCCGTGTTGAATAATTAAAGCATGAATAAGATTATTTTATTTATTTTTTTTTTTTTTAATCTTTATTTGAAATTTCCTTATACAGTCGACTCTCGATAATTCAAAATCCAAATCGAATTGGACGCAGTTATGTATAAAGCATAGATCCATATATGTACCATTATGATCGAAATTGAGTTAAGGTGCGCGTCTTGGGGAGCTAATTTTGGAAGATTCCAGCGGCCACAATTTTGAAGCTATCGACCGCAGATTTTTTTAAAATTAAAGCTATTTAAAATATTTACAACTTATAGAAGTCCTTTTTTTTGATTTTGGAAAAAATAAAATTTTTTTTTTAGATTAATCGCATTAAATAAAATATATTTTAAAAAAATGCGCTCTATATCTTATAGATAATTAAATTAGTAATCATTGTGTTGAAAAATAAATAATTTTTTATCCTTCATTAATTAGCTGGAATCTTTCAAATGAAATGGAATAAATCCCTTGTTTTACTATGGGAAAAACTAACGCCATCTCTTGCCGCCTAGAGTAACTCGGTACTGAATCGTCTTCTAACGGCTTAAGGTGACCGCCATCGTGTAGGGAAAAAGAAGATCTACCACTTTATTTAAATCACAACATTATTACTCTGTGAACTTTTTATTTTGTATAAAACAAAAAAAAAGTCATTGCCATTGGGTTTGTTTACAAGTGTGCAAATGAAATCTTCCCTTTATCTCAAATTTAGGTTAATGGCGCTTGGACCTTTATGCATAACATCGTCCAATTATAGAACGTTCTCTCCCCCTCTTGTTACGAAAAAGATTTCGAGTTAACGAGTGTATCTAAATACACAGAATTTTTTCGATTTACTGGAGTTTACAGCTGAAGAATGCGAATTATCGAAAAATTCGAATTATCGAATTCGAATTATCAATCGACTGTTTTATTTTCTAATTTTTTTTCCTTTCTTTTTTGTCTATATAAATACATTCGACATATTTTATTTATATTAGACAAGGACCTACAAGGATTTTACTTCTAATTGAAGGACCAGCATTGAAGTAAATAATTTAAGATTATTAATTATTTTGGTAAAAAATTTCCTCTATAAGGATAATAATAAAATTCTACCTTTTTTTTTTAATAAAAAAGTACAGTTTTTTTTTTTTTAATTCCGCACAATATCTATATATTGGCAATGTTTAATTATTATTTGCAAACAATGAACTTAATACAAATAAAAAAATAAAAAAAAAAAAATGAAATCGAAAAAAAAATCAAGCAAGAATTAAAAATAATAATAAATAAATCCATCCCCTTTCCACCCTTTTTTTTTGCTTCGTACGCAACAACTGCCAATCAAATTCAATTCGAAGCGGGAATTTTTATAAAAATTAATTTAAAAAAATATTTACAAAAAAGTGAAAGTGATTTGTTAGAGATGGGGGAGTTGAAAGGGTGGGGGTATTGATTTATATATATATATATATATTGGAGAGGGAGAGAGAGTAGCACAATGCCCACCACTAATTAAAAGAAATGCGAGTTCAATTAATAAAGCAACCCGATAGCGTTTGATTGGGTAAACAGGAGGGTGTGCCTGCTGTTCCTGCCTGGCCAAGTCCTCCTCCTACCTCCTACCTCCTGCCTATACAAACAGTGGAGACGCTAGGGAGCCCCCGGCCAATCGCACTGAAAGAAATTCAATTTCCATATACCCATATACGGCGGTACCAATGTCCAGGAAAAAAATTGATTAACGACGCCTCAATGATTTACCACTTGATATTGGAAAATAAAAAATTACGACAAGCTAACTGATTATCAAACATACATTGCTTATAAGTTGAATTCAAGAGATTAATTGTAACGATAAAAAAAAATAATTATCATTCAAAAAATTTGATTTTTCCTCACTTTGGAAAGGTGGCAGGAAAACCAGCCAATGATCAAAGTTACTAACTATAAGAAAGTTGAAAATCTCATGTCAGATCAAAACAAACACTTCAAATTTTATATGAAAAACTATTCTTTTTGCTATTAAATATTCTTTTTCTTCTTCTGTCCTCGCCATTAATCCCGCGGTGCGGGGTCGGCGGACCTTACTCTCCCCCTCCACTCCCCCCCTTTCCATTTATTAAATATTAATAAATCAAAAATAGTATAAACATATATATGGTATATTAGGGTGGCCGCAAAAAACAAAATTTTTTAATTTCTTTAGGCCGAACCTCCTAAAAGTTGTCTTTTGACTAAAAAATGATGATGGCAAAGTTTTAGCTAAATTGGGTAACGTTAACCCGTGCCTCATCGGGGTTTAAATTTTGAAAAGTTGCGATTTTAACTAAAAATTCGCAGTTTTTACTTCATAAAACAAAAACAAAGTAGCAAATTTAATTCTCTTGAGGTTTTATGATAATCATTCTTTTATTAAAACTTATAGATTTAGTGATATTTACAAATTAGCATTTCGGTTTTGATACATTGCTTGCTCTTTCTGTGGAAAATCACAATAGAGATCATTCGATATAACATTTTGCCGGAAAAATATTCGGAAGGGAATGAAATTTTTACTGGTTATTTGGGGCTACTCTAGAATGCCAATCCTAAATTTTCGACCTCGAGGACCGTGTGGGGGGGGGGGGAGGGGGACAAAAACCTCAAAAATTTGAATAATCTTCAGGTTTTTGCTTATATCTCGTAAACTATTCATTGTGAAATATATCACAATACAAAGTTGTAGAGCATTAAATTTGCTAAAATTTGGTACATCAAACGAATTCCTAGACTTAATACTAACCGAAATACAGCCGGTCAAATTTGGACAAATTTTCTCGAAAAGTAAAAAATACCACAAGAAATGAATAGTCTTGTCATTATCCAATTTTTACCTAGAAAGTATTCCGAAGTGAATTAAATTTTTACAAGTTATTTGGCCGTCCGCGCCTCACAGTTTGGAAAAAGCTGTTATAAGGGTATTTTATGGCTGGTGGAATTTGTATCAGGAATGAAAGTTTGAAGAAAACGCAACCAGAATTTTTTCTTTAAAAATATATTTTAACAGTTTACGTTTCGGCCTTGGTAAAAGCCATTCTCGGATGACCACTAACCGCTCCGAGGATGGCTTTGACCAAAGCGGAAACGTCAGCTGTTAAAATATATTTTTAAAGAAAAATTCTGGTTGCGTTTTCTTCTAACTTTCATTCCTGAAGTAAAATATTTTTCTCAAATCTTATTTTCACGCACTAGGGGGGCCAAAGTTAAATATAAAATTTCAACCTCCTAGCTCAATTTCTTCATGCTTTAAATTGAACCCAAGCAGACACACAGACAGAACATGTCGCAAAAACCATTTTTTTGGAGGGGACTTCAAAACGTGTATATCCATCAAAATCTCGACATCAAATTTTTGAAATGAATCCAATACTTTCTCTCTCTATATATGATATTAACTTATACATATAGGTAAGAGAAAGTAAAAATTCCAATCCGAATTGAGATTAGTTCTGTATACAAAAAGATGCGGTAACTCACCCCAGTAAAATTCTAAGTGGACTAATCATATTTTACTTTTCTACCTAATGAAAAAAATTCATACAAAATTCTGCAAGGGATTCAATAGGTTCCTAAGTGTTATTATTATCTGTTTATGAGAGTTTCGAAATCCTCAAAAATTAATTCCGCCCCAGTAATAAGAAATTTTAGAATGACATTAAAATGTTTCTACCTCACTGACCTATTTGCTAAATATTGAATATAGATTTTAACTCAAACAGAATGCACTTATTTTTTAGTAAAAGTATTAAAAAACATAAATATCTTTGTGCATTATAGGGGATGGGGCATTAACCCCCCCCCCTGGCATACCCCCCTTTAAGGAAATGCGAGCCTTCACCGCGAAATTACTCTCAAAATAATTTGAATACATTTATAAATAATTATTTTAATTTTAATTTTATTTTGAAATTATTTTATTTTAATTTTCAACCCTTAATCCACCTATATTAAAGAAATTTGATTTTAAAATGCCCTCAGGCTTGGTGTAGTTGGTAGCGTGCCTACTTTCTATACCGAACATCGAGGGTTCGGACCCCTGGCAGTCTGAAATGGACACCAAATGGCTTAAATTGAATGCCTGGACCCTCAATATGTATATTATTAATTAATAACGGTTATCGTATAAACTCTTATATGGCCTGAGTTGCCGAAAAGACTGTGTGAATGTGTGGTGTGAGTGTGAATGAGAAAAAAAGGTGTTAAAAAGATAAAAAATAAAAAACTAATTTTTTTTCAATGACACCTACACTCCCCACTCCTTTGAACAGCTTATATTCACCCTCTACCCTTAGTGAAGTACAAAATATTTAATTTCATATTCAAAAGAATCGTTTTTCGCAGTCAAATTATTTGTTTCTATCATTTTTTTTTTCAACGATAAAATGCATAATAATTACCTTTAATAAGACACTCAAGAGGGTGTGCTGGTTGACGGCGAGGTCAGGGTGGATTACACTACACTACACTATATTAATTATTCACTTTGATTCACTTTAAACACAAATAAGATAGCAGAGCCCGCGCCTGCCTCGGCAACGCTCTCGACTCGACTGAAAGTGAGATTCGTCTCTCTCTCTGTATAGGAATAAAAATAGATGAAAATAACAATTCCCTTTTTATTAAAAGTAAAAAAAATACCTTTTGTTCTAATCTAACTATATTTAGAACTGGAAAAGAATGTCAACAAGTGATTTGGAATATTCCAAGGCCTTTCTTAAATAATCAACGCTTCATCCCCCTATCAACGCTATTTTTTCAATCTTTTCTATTCATTTGGCTTCGATTTAGCTAAAATAAATTTAAAAAACATTTTTTTCAATTTTTCAACCCCTTATCCAATCCTAATAAATAAAATAATTAACAATGCTATCGCCTTCCGCGAGCTTCGCGTCTAGTTAGAAAAAAATTAAAACCCTGAAAAACTTCCCTGGATCCTCCTTTGGGTTTTACACATAGTATAATTTTCTAGAATGAGTCTTACTTCAAATCAGTGGTTTCCAAACTTTATGTTGCAACGCCTCCCTTAAAAATATTTAATCTTATGACGCCCCCTCCCCCACACATTTAATAAAATAATACAAAAACAAAAATTTTTAATACTAAAAAATATAAATTTATATAAAAATATTTTTTTTATTTATTCATATTTATTATTTTAATTAAAAACTCCGTCCCAGAATCTTCTAAATTATTTTAATATTTTATTTATAAAACGAGCAATCATTTGGAAAATTGATCTTGGTGGCCAATATTCGCGCCTCCCCTTAGACTAGTCCGCGCCGCCTCACAGTTTGGAAAACGCTGGTCTCTATTGTGATTTTCCACTTATTTTTCAGATAGAGCAAGCAATATAACAAAACCGAAATGCTAATTTGTAAATATCACTAAATCTATAAGTTTTAATAAAAGAATGATTATTATAAAACCTCAAGAGAATTAAATTTTTTTGCGGCTGGTGGCACAGCACAGAACTTTCTATTACTTTCGGTAATAGAAAGTTGTGTTCTGTGCTTGTCACACCAGATTTTTTTGTGTCGAGATATATTTAGTTTCCACTGGGGTTTGGACCCCGGTGGAAACCGAAACCGGTTTTTTGGCTAATTTTCAAAAACGGAGAAACCGAGTTTTTCCCGAAAAAACGAATTTGGTTTTTTTTAATATTTTCTTCAGTAATACTTGTATTCAAATTATAAATTAGCCCGTGACCCATGGCTCAGAGAGAAGACATTAGCTATCTAGTGGCTTGGAGTTTCGGGTTTGCTTCCCGTCCCAAGCGAGAAAAATTTATTTCATTTCATTTGAATTGGCTATCAATCATTTGAAATATATAGGGATGGGGTCTAAATGGCCTTAGGTGTCGAAAAAGACCTTAAACAAATTTAAAAAAAAAAATTATTTATTTTTTTCCCTTTTTTTCCAATACTCCACTAATCTATATATAATAATAACGGAGTGTCTGTCTGTCTGTCCGTAGACTATCTCGCTCTGTTTGACCAACTTTTTACATTGGAATGACGAAATTTTGCAGTCTTATAGAGGACGTTATGGAGTGTCCAGGAAAAATACTCGGGTCCCGAAATTTCTACAATTTGTTGAGTTATTAATTCATAAAGTTACGATTTCTCCCATAGGAAATGTATAGAGAAATATTTATGTATTTTTTGTATTCTATGAATGTAAACAAATCCTCAAGCAGACACTGGATTGGAATAGTAGACCTAGTAAAAATAATTTTCTTGGCTTCGGACCCACGCAGTCCGATGATTTTATTTTGGATACCAAATGGCTTAAATAAGAATGCCTGGACCCCCAATAGCGGTTATCGTTTAAAGTCTTCTATGGCCTAAGTTGCCGAGAAGACTGTGTGAATGGGAAAAAAGTGTGTTAAAAAAAAATGGCGGTGCTTTTAAAATAGATTCAGATGTTGAAAAAAAAATTTCTGTTGGACCAGAGGGTTTTTTGTAGGAAAGGTGGGGTGTAGGGGGAGGGGGAGGGAAAAAGGTGTTGAAAAAAAACGGTTTAAAACCGGTTTACCGGTTTTCCGCTTTGTAAAAAACCGAAAACCGGTTTTCAAAATTTTCCGGTTTTTCCAAACCCTAGTTTCAACCTATATATTAAAATTCAAGATGTAAAAATTGTAAACATGGAAAAATATTTATATTTTGTTACCATGGTAACTTCTTTCCTATGAAACACAAGAGTAAAGTGTAGCCCCCAGGCTTGGCGTAGTTGATAGCGCGCCTGCCTTGTATACCAAGGGTCGGGGGTTCGGATCCCAGGCAGTCCGATGATTTTATTTAAGCCGGTCGGCCAAACTTAAGTAACCCAAATAAAGAAAAAACTAAAAGTATTTTCTTTCAACCCGCTTCCTCAGAAACTCAAGATATAGCTTTCTAAGTGAGTTCATATACCCGAATGCCGTGCTGTAGTCTAGTAGTAAGGGCACTCCGAGTACAAATTGGAGGATCCGTGGTTCAACCGTGGCCCAGCCTTATTTTTTCGGGTCTATGAATTAATAAATATTTAATTATATAAAACTCAAGATAACTTTTTATTTAAGCCATTTGTATACCAAATGGGCATGTGAGTATGAATGAGAAAAAAGTGTGAGTGTTAAAAAAAAAAGAGTAAAGTGTGCTTCAAACAATTTTGAGAGCAAAATGAGAATATACATTTGAAAGAGCATCCGCCTTCTCTTCTTAAATCTTTAGAGATCAAATATTTTTTTGTATTATACTAATAAAGTATAATCTTGACTTGATGAATACATGGCAAGTTCAATGTTTTTTTTTTCTTTCTCTCTCTAAATGCTAAATTCTCAATGATAATCAAGTTTTGTACCCCATTTTGATCTCTCCACCTACTCGTGAATTTTTTATTCATAAACGTCTGACGTAACTGATCTGATTGCGACATATGTGCCCCATAATCAGTATGTATCTTAATTACGAGCTTAATGGTCCGATCAAGCCTGGTTGATATATCCAGGGTGGTTGATTCATCAAGCCAAGGGTGCGTGATTGCGTACGCGATGAATTTTTTATTCTCTTTCGTCATAAACACTCGTTTCCGTTTCTTTATGAATTATTATTATTCCTAGTAGTTGGGAAAAAAAAAAACTCTCAGAATGGATTTTTAATAAAAAAAAAAAGATTCGATCACTATGAATTTATTTTTTATCTACAATTGCATAAAAGTCACATTTTTTTCAAGTAATTTTGTTATGGTAAAATAATAAAAAGGGACATAATCAAGAATACTTAGAAAATATCGAAAATCAAACCTCAATCAGCCTAACCCTTAACGACGACTTAAAACGATATTTCGCACTATATCATTTGCCACGACGTCATAATTGAAAAAAACAAAACTTACAATTGTTAGAGAGCGACAAATTGCATTCGTATCATCTAATACATTGATGCCTTATTTAAATTAAAAAGACACAATAGCCAAAAATATCAACGTAGTCTACAAAAAATGCCTTGGTGATCATTTAATCGACTGCAACGCCTGTTACATAGGCACCACAAAGCGCAAACTTGCCGATCGTATGCGAAAACATGAGTTGGCGTTTATAAATAAGAAAAAAAACGAAAAAACAGTACTAGCCACCTGCAAATAAAGATGAAGGCAGTTGTGGATCTAGACACATATATATCTTGCATTAATGCTACTCACTGTAGAAATAATTCCCCCAAAAGATGAGTGAAAATTTTTAAAAGTGGTATGTTCAAAATGCCCAGTGTTCAAAGTCTCCCCTATATCTTGAACCAAAAACGTTACCTATGATAGAATAATCTGGTGTGACTGGTACACAGCACACAACTTACTCTTATTCTTCGGTAATCGAAAGATGTGTTCTGTGCTTGTCACACCAGATTTTTTGTGTCAACATATATTTAATTTCCGATAGTACGGTACATTCGATTTTCAAGATGTAAAACTTAAGAAGTATAAAAAATATTTATATTTTGTTACCACAGAGAATGAAGTCCAAGAGTAAAGTGGTCTTCAGAAGATATCAATGGCAAAATCAGAATATAGGCCTACATTTTAAAGATCATCTAAAAAATAATTGAGTTTTGAATTTAAAAAAAAATCGGAGCGAATTTTGAGAAAAATAAAAAAAAACTGAAAAAGTGCATCAGTAAAGTACTAGTATTCTTTGGACGATTTTGTTCAAAAGCTTCGTGTCACGTCCCATGCGGGCGCCTAACTTAAATATAAAATTTCAACTTCCTAGCTCTTTTCGTTCTTGAGATATTTTGTTCACAGACACACAGAGACCATGATGCGAAAACCACTTTTTTGGATTCTGGGGAACTCAAAACGTGCAGATCCATCAAAATCTCGACATCGAATCTTTGACATGAATCCAATACTTTCTACTCTATTTATAAACGTGTACAGAGATAAGTCAAAGATCGATGTAAGAATTTTATTGGAAAGGTATGGGCTATTATCACCAAGTATTTCAATATTATATTTTATTAGAGTGAGGTGGATAGCTGAGTAGATCTTGTAGTAAGGAAGAAAGAAAAGAGCTATTGCAGCTAAGTTTATTTCGTTTATTTATCGCTTCAAGTCGACGTTTCTGTCAGATATACGACCATCATCAGGGCTGAAACGTGTCAACAAAATTCCTCAAAATGTTGAATGGCACAAGCATCGTATAAAATATTTTTTACCATTTTATAAGGATCAACAGGCTATGCGAGTCAAGGTTAGATTGAACTTTGTTGCAATAGCTCTTTTCTTTCTTTCTCACTATTATATTTTAATTAATTAATATTTTAAACCAAATGTATTGTGATGCGAGATAGAAAAAATATTTTAGATCATAAAAAATATTCATATTGTATTTGTTCTTTTGAAAAAAATTTGCATATTTCATAAATACAAAATATATTTTAAAAAAATCTTTAAAAAAAAAAAAGGTTAAATTTATTGCGATAATTTATCAAAAAGAATAAAAGAAAAATTATTTATTTGGTAAAGGAATTTGTATAAATATATATTTTTTTTATTATTTAGATAAAAATCTGGAATTTATTTCAACCACAATACAACAACAAAAACAAGGAGCAGGAGGAGGAGGAGGAGAACAACAAGCCTAATGAAAAATCTAATATTCATAGGGGTGAGCTTCTTTGAGGGCAAGAGTTCATTTTTAATGAGTTGGGACGGGGGTGGCGATAATAATACAATTTCTATGTGGTTGCAGGCAGGGCTTATGTTCTCGTTTATTCCGGAACACGTTTTGTGCCACCCCCCGGGGGGGCAAATGCCTCCCTCCCGACACCGACTCCGAAAAACGACCTCCGCCCCCCAGTTCTGGTCACTCGCCTTCTACTCCCGACGAACGCAATGAGAAATAAGCCATGAAGATAATATCTTCGCTTTCAAAGTCTAAGAAATTATTCTTATTAAATATAAATTTATATTAAAAAGAGCTAATGTATTTATTAAATTAAAAAAAAAAAAATTTAAATTTTAAAGATGAGGGTTTAAAATAACTTGCCTTCCCCTTCTTATTTTTAGACTTTAAGGTCTAATACTTAGCATTTTGAGGTGAAATATTGTACTAATGACTTTAATCCTAAATACAAGGGACCGCCGAAGGGTTGAATTGGATGTTAAAAAGAGATAGGGAATTATTTTATTACATTAGCGTAGGCCTATTTGTTTTTATTTCCGAATCTAAATACCTTTTACTTTATTTTACCCTATATATATGGACCCTGTTATGCAATGGTGTGTCAAAGACCAAACATCGAGTTTTGAGATAATCAACATTAAAGTTTTTTGTTTACATTGGATTCTATATAATTTTTCTTGTCAATTGTGCAAGTAACATTAAATATAAATTTTTTTAGGACATATTTCATAAAAAATACTATTAATTAAAGCATTTGAAACAATATTCCGTGCTTAACTCAATTTTGAATTTTTTGGTCTTTGACACACCATTGCATAACAGGGTCCATATATGGAAGTAAGTCCAAATATCATCAAAGACAATGTGGAGGAAGGCCGTAATACAGATTGAAGACGAAATAAATCAATACTTCTATTGGCCCGAATTAAATATTTTTCCTCTGTCGACGTTTCGGGGACTAAACGTCACCCATCTTCAGGACAAAGGTGTTAAAAAATTCTTAGTTCTGCCTCCTTCAGTTATTAGGTAAGTTAGAATGTTGTATATTTTATATTATACAAATTCTTGAATTTGTATAGGGGAGCGTACAAGTAATACGTAACGCAATTTGGGGGGAGGGGGGTCTCGTAAAACGTACCATGGTTACAAGGGGGGAGGGGGGTTGAACAACGCGATAGGTAACTGGTATTTTAGCGACTTTCCGGTACTTTTAGATAAAAATGGCCACTTGAGCGTTACGTAACGTCTAGGGGGAGCGGGTCCAGAAAAATGTTACGGCGCGTTACATGGGCGGGAGGGGGATCAAAAATCTTCAAAAATTGCGTTACGTAATACTTGTACGGTCCCTAGTATAAAATTCCTGAATTTGTATAGTATAAAATATATTAACATTCTAACTTACCTAACAACTGAAGGAGGCAGAGCTAAGAATTTTTTAACACCTTTGTCCTGAAGATGGGTGACGTTTAGTCCCCGAAACGTCGACAGAGGAAAAATAAATAATTCGGGCCGATAGAAGTCTTGTTTTATTTCGTCTTCAATCTATATGTATAGAATATATTAATTAGGAACCGACCGAATATTCGGTTTCGGTCGGTTTCGGAAAAACTAGCCGAAACCTGAGTCTGAAACGATGGAATGAGAGAATTTAAAGTATTAATTAGATAAAATTTCTAATTTCTAATTAAAATTTTATGAATATTTTATTTATAGTAAGCCAGTAATTTTTTTTTTTTTTTTAGAATTATTTATTATTTCAAAAAAAAGAAGGCGACGTGATGTTTCGCCTAAATGGATTTTGTTCGCTTAACGAAGTGAATGATTGTCCGTGTAAATACGCCCCTCCACCCTCTACCAGGATTTAATTGCAACGTGGCTCAGTGCAGGCTGCAACCATCATCATCATCATCATTACCATCATTATCATCGTCATCGGTTGAAGCTCATTAGAGTATCAAGTCAATCAACCAATCAAACGACTATTTTTTTTTTTATATATATAATCAAAATTGAAAATAAGAAAAAACATTGTTGTTTATTTTGGTTAAAGGCGCGTTCTCACTAGTCAAGTTTAGTTGGACCGATTTTAGTTGATTAACAAAAGTAGAATAAGACTTGAATAAGTTTTAGTTCACACATTTCAATAGAAATGAACCAATCTTTAATTAGTTTTAAAATGGCTTCGAATGCTGTTGTTTGTGAATGTGTGCAGTTGATGGGAGTTTTGTTACGAGAAGAACTAAAAAGAATTGAACGGGTCGGCTGCAGATAGTGCTAACCCACATTTATGACAAATCCGACATTTCAACTCAAGCCCCCCATCAATTAGACAAAGGTTTGTACTAGTTGTAAAATTTGTTTCTCAGTCTCATATTGCCATTAGAGTGCTCTGACAGTGAACAAACAAACTTCCCATTGGTTTTTGTTTGTTTACAAATTTTAAAATTGAAATATTTCTAAACTATATATTTGCCCTCGGACCTTGGTGTAGTGGGTATCGTGCTGGTCTTCTGTAACAAGGGTCGCGGGTTCGCATCCCGTCTCATGAGACAATTTATTTAAATTTAATTGGCTACCATTAAATTGAAATAAATAGAGACGGGGTCTAAATGGCCTCCGTTGCCGAAAAAGACCTTAAATAAATTTAAAAAAAAAAAACAACTCTATTTGTGGGCTAGAACTATCTGCGCCCGACCCCTTCAATTTTATGCAAAAGGTATATAAGTCCTAGGAAACATCGCGAAGTTTCTTTGGTCATACCTTAATAAAGCATTTGTGGATAAAGAAGGATATAGAAATCATTTAAAGAATTCTGAAAAAAATTTGACGAATTTTCGACACTAGTTTGTCAAATTTTTCTTCAAACATTCTTAAATGATTTCTTTATCCTTCTTTATCCTCTAATAACCCAATCTATTTCTTCATTTAAGAGAGGACGAAAAGGCAGTCAACAAAAAACAAAATTTAAATTTTCTCTGTCGATGTTTCGAACGCTCATCGCGCTCATCATCAGGACAGATGGCTTATGACACAATATAAACTTATGACTTTTCCATCTGTCCTAATGATGGGTGAGAGAAAATTCAAATTTTGTTTTTTGTTGGATGCCTTTTCATCGTCTCCTAAATATAGTTACTCATCAGCCATATTCAAATGTAATCTATTTCTGCTTAAAATCGGCTTAAAATCAACGTTTTTTACGACCTTTGTTCATTTTAAATACAATTCTTTCTTTAACAAAACTGCATCCAATACGCACAACTGCATCCGACGTTAGTTTGATTTTAGTTGGTTATCAATTTAGGAGGTCAATTATCGGAGACTCGTGAGAACGCAACTTTAAGTTCAAATGTAATAGAGAGATAAAGAAAAATGTTGTGAGTATTAATGAGTAAGATCAATGCTTGTATTGTTAAAGGCTTACTCATTGTTCTCATCCATTAAAAAATGAGCCCTAAATAAAGAAAAAACAAAAGAGAATTCATACTATTGTGGGTGTGATCCTAATTCAATTCTTTATTAGCAAAAATTAATCTTAAGATTGAAGAGTGCTGTATATTTATTTATATTTATTTTTCATCAAGCAATCAACCGCATTCTTTTTATTTTTTATTTAAATATGAAGAGGATGCGTTAAATGAATGCTGTTTGTCTGCGGAGTGATTAGGTGGGGAGGGTCATTACGACAAACTCCACATCAGGCCACCTGGCTGATTGCCGGCCAATTGACGCTAATCTAATTTATATTTCATTTTTAGAATAACAATTTATGAATGGTGACCGTTTAATGTTAAATTATTTATCAGTATTTCTAAAATTATTTAAGTAAATAATTATTTTTTACTTTCTCTTATCTATATGGACACTGTTATGCATTAGTGTGTCAAGCGCCAAAAAATTAAAAATTTAGTTAAGCACGGAATATTGTTTCAAATGCTATAATTAAAAGTATTTTTTATGAAATATGTCCTAAAAAAATTTATATTTAAAGTTGCACAATTGACAAAAAATCTGGTGTGACTGGCGCACAGCACACAACTTCTCTTACCTTCGGTAATCGAAAGTTGTGTACTGTGCTTGTCACACCAGATTTTTGTGTCGACATGTATTTAGTTCCCGGCAGTAGGGAATATTTGAATTCAGATGTAAAATTTATAAGTATGGGAAAATATTTATATTTTGTAACCATGGCAACCATTTCTCCTATCTTTCCTATGAAGCACAAGAGTAAAGTGTGCTTCAAACAATTTTGAGGGCAAAACGAGAATATACGTTTGAAAGAGCATCTAAAAAATAATTGATTTTTGAATTTTAATCAAAATCGTTAGAGCGAATTTTGAGAAAATCGAAAAAAACTGAAAAAAGTACATCAGTAAAGTACTAGTACTCTTTGGCCGATTTTGATTAAAAGCTTATTTTGTCGGTCCCGGGGGGTCTTTAACTTAAATATAAAATTTCAGCCTCATAGCTCAATTCCTTCATGCTTAAAATTGAACACACACACACACACACACACAGACACACACAGACAGACCATGTCGAAAACCACTTTTTGGATTCAGGGGACCTCAAAACGTGAAGATCCATCAAATCTCGACATCGAATTTTTGACATGAATCCAATACTTTCTCTCTATATATATATTACATATATACATAGGTAAGAGAAAGTAAAAATTATATATAGGCCTAATCTAATCAAAACAAAAAACTTTATTGTTAATTTTCTCAAATCTCGGTAGCTGGCGCTTGATACACTAAAGCGTAACAGGGTCCATATATGTTAATATATAGAGAGAAAGTATTGGATTTATGTCAAAACTTCGATGTCGAGATTTTGATGGAAATACATATTTCGAGGTCCAAAAAAGTGGGTCTCGCAAAATGCTCTGTGTGTGTGTTCAATTTAAAGTATGAAAAAATTTAGTTGCCAGGTTGAAATTTTAAATTTAAGTTAGGCACTCTCCTGAGGCGTGAAAATAAGCTTTTAATCAAAATCGGCCAAAAAGTACTAGTACTTTAAAGATGTAGGCTACTTTTTTAGTTTTTTTTTGTTTTTTTTTTCGATTTTCTCAAAATTCGCTCTAACGATTTTGATTAAAATTCAAAAATCAATTATTTTTTAGATGCTCTTTCAAATGTATATTCTCATTTTGCTCTCAAAATTGTTTAAAGCACATTTTACTAGTGTACTGCGAGGAGAAGTGGTTGCCATGATAACAAAATATAAATATTTATAAATTTTACATCTTGATTTCTAATATCGTCGGCTTACTACGAAAAGTATACCAAGCGTCGCGGGTTCGGACCCCAGGCAGTCCGATGATTTTATTTAAGCCATTTGGATACCAGATGGCTTAAATAGAAATGCCTGGACCCTCTATATGTATATTTATCTAATAACGGTTATCGTCTAAAGTCTTAAATGGCCTGAGTTGCCGAAAAAGACTGTGTGAATGTGTGTGTGAGTGTGAGTGTGAATGAGAAAAAAGTGTGAATGTTTAAAAAATCTGGTGTGACTGTCGCACAGCACACAACTTTCTCTTACCTTCGGTAATCGAAAGTTGTGTACTGTGCTTGTCACACTAGATTTTTTGTGTCGACATGTATTTAGTTCCCGGCAGTAGGGAATATTTGAATTCAGATGTAAAATTTATAAGTATGGGAAAATATTTATATTTTGTTACCATGGCAACCATTTCTCCTATCTTTTCTATGAAGTACAAGAGTAAAGTGTGCTTCAAACAATTTTGAGGGCAAAACGAGAATATACATTTGAAAGAGTATCTAAAAAATAATTGATTTTTGAATTTTAATCAAAATCGTTAGAGCGAATTTTGAGAAAATCGAAAAAAACTGAAAAAGTACATCAGTAAAGTACTAGTACTCTTTGGCCGATTTTGATTAAAAGCTTATTTTTCCGGTCCCGGGGGTGTTTAACTTAAATATAAAATTTCAACCTCCTAGCTCAATTCCTTCATGCTTAAAATTGAACACACACACACCCACCCACCCACCCACACACACACAGACAGACCATGTCGCGAAAACCACTTTTTTGGATTCAGGGGGACCTCAAAACGTGAAGATCCATCAAAATCTCGACATCGAATTTTTTGACATGAATCCAATACTTTCTCTCTATATATATATTACATATATACATAGGTAAGAGAAAGTAAAAATATCGTCGGCTTACTACGAAAAGTAACCAAGCGTCGCGGGTTCGGACCCAGGCAGTCCGAAGATTTTATTTAAGCCATTTGGATACCAGATGACTTAAATAGAAATGCCTGACCCTACAATAGATATATTCTCTACAACGGTTATCGTCAAAGTCTTATATGGCCTAAGTTGCCGAAAAAGACTGTATGAATGTGTGTGTGAATGTGAGTGTGAATGAGAAAAAAGTGTGAATGTTTTTAAAAAAAAAAAAAGTAACCGAGTCAATTATTGTTTTTTTTTTAAGGCAACAATTAAAATTCCATAGAATATCATTATTTGGCATTTATGCTATATTGTAGTGACGGGTCAAACAAGTTGGTCACTTAAACACAAAATTTTGACTTGTATGATATATTGGCAGAAAATAAATATATGTCTACACAAAAAATCTGGTGTGACAAGCGGAACACAGAACACAATACCAAAGATAAGAGAAAGTTGTGTGCTGTGCGATTATGTCGCACCAGATTTTTATTCTTTCTCAACTGATATAATGATGCCTAAAAAATAAAAAGTTTGAAATTCTAATCTAGAAAAAAAAGCTTTAATAAATAAGAACGAATAAACAATTCAAGATGAATGCTGCAGTGTACAAAACGAAAAAGCTTTATCTAATGAATTAAATATTTTACATAAATAAATAAATATTTACAGGAATGTCAAAAAGTGAATATTGGATTGGGATTTGTTGTGAATTATTTAAACCCCTAGGAATTGGTTTAGTTTTTAGCTTGGAGAGTGAGAGGGAGAGAGATAAAATGTATGTGTGTATGTTTCAAACATACTCTCAGAGTACATTTAAAATTTATCAGAATGCAAATATGTATTAAGCCATGGGATTTTTATAAAATTTTTCTCTCAACAAAAACAATATAAAAGAGAAATTAAAAAAAAAATGTAATCAACTAATCTATATTTTCCTTTAAACACTTGAAATTTGTGAATTTTTTTAAAATAACCTATTTAATATGTTATTGGAAATTCACTTATATTCGTTTTTCTAATGCTCTCTAATGTACAGGTACCTTCACTTATTAGAGTTTTATGGATTAATTTTTTATAAATAATAAATTTAAGCCATTTTGATGAAATCGAATAAAAAATTTAAAAATGAAAGGTAAATAATGGCGCATAATGGAAGGAGATTACATAAAAAAAAAAAGTTGGCAGCCGATAAGAATGTTAATGTTTCCTGACTTCTCTTTCACTTTTCTGAATTATTAATCACCCCCGTTTTGTCATTCAACAAAAAAAAAAAAAAAGTTACGAGAAAAGGGATATAAAAAATCAAACACAACATATGCGTCCAGAAATAACAGGTGCCACCTGGCGAATTATTAATTAACTAATCGTTCTTTCATCGCTAAATCATTTTCAAAAAAAAAAAAAAACCTAAATATCATAGGGGATGAAGAATTAGATAAAGTCGTTCAATGATAATGAAAAAGTTAATAAAATAGTGTGTGACTTTTATATTACAAGAGATGATAATCAATTATATTAAATTATAGACTGGTGGTAGAATAATATAAAGCCAACATTTAGTTGGTTATCTATTTAGGAGGTCAATTAGAAATTTTATCGAAAAATGGTATTTAGGTACATATTATTAGGGAGGGAAATAAAATAAATAAAGTTTAACTTTATAGAATATTTAGTTTCATTTATTATATAGTTGGTTGCAATGGCGGATCCAGAGGGGTTTTCGGAGGGGAGATTAATTTTTTTGCTCTTGGACCATAGCTCATATTTGTAATATTGCGACGCAATATATAGGTAAGAGAAAGTAAAATCAAATTTTTAAGTATTAATTTTCAAAATTTTATATTAAAAATAAAATAAACTTAATTTCCAAGAAAAATATTTTTATCCAAATAATTTACTCCCCCCTTGGCTGGTATAATATTGCTATATAAAAAGTGTTTAAAAACTAGGCCAGTTAATTGAGATACAAGATCAAGTGACTCTTTTGCCTCTGGGGGTAAAACTCGAGATTTGCAACATTTGTATTTAAATCATCGGAGATATTTTTCACTCACCAAATAAGAAAATGGAACGAGAAATGCATATATAGTGGAATGTGAGTTTTTGTTGGTGTGGTCTTAGTATGGTTGTGCCACAAGTCCCTGATGTGCTCGAGCGTGGAGCCTTGAGCTTAGGCAACAAAAATGCTTAGCCGTCTTAAAAGCAGCTTTTCTCCTTCAATTGCATTAAAAAAAGATTAAATATATGAAGTCAGTTGCTGTTATTTTATAGACAGGAGAAGGAGCAGGTGCAGCCAAAAATAAAAGCCTCCGATTTAATACAATTCAACGAGACGTTTCGGATGAATTTTATTTACCCATCTTCAGCCCTTCCGGGACTTAAGAAATTTTGAAGGACTGAAGATGGGTAAATATAATTCACCCGAAAAGTCTCTTTAAATTGTATTAAATCGGAGGCTTTTATTTTTGGCTGCTCCTTCCCCTGTTTTAAAAAAAGATTATTTATTTATTTCAAAAATATTGTTTTGGTTGACTAAGCTCAGTTCAAGGCTCTATTCTTGAGGACATAAAGCCTTTCTGGCGCCGATTGTACAAAAGAAGCACACTGATTCCCCGGGAATCAACTTTTTGGGATCACTTGAACCATAAATATTTTACTTCCAAGTACTAGTAGGTATTAAGCTAATAAAATATTTTTTTACTTTTTTGTTTTTTAGATAGCTGTTTAAATATAAAATATGTTTTAAACAACCTTTGAGTTCTTAAATTTAAGGTATTTGTTCAATATTAATATCTGACTCAAATAAATAGATCTCGAAAACTATTTAATTAATTAAGGGAAAATATAAGATCAGTATTTCCCCTTCCCTCCTCCCCCCCCCCCCCCCTGAGATCCAAAATGCCGCGAATTTCGACAAAATCCTCTAAAGTAACTACTTTCGGTTTGCCTGTTTTATTTCTGAAGTAAACTTAAAAAGTACTTCTTACTCTTTCTAGTTTTTTTTTTTTTTTTTTTTAATTCTCTATCTCATCATCAATTAATACAAAAGGAAGAATGAAGTACCGTGGGAGAAGTAATTATCTGTTGCTTGGTCCCTTGAGTCGGTGGCGTTTCGGTCTCATTAGAATCGCCATCGACAAGTGCAGTGGTGGTCTGGGGGGCCCCAGGGACTGAGCACGAGCATGAGTAATTAGGGGCAGAGTCCGTTTGCGAAAGGGTCTCAATTCCCACGTTCAGTTACAAGTGCACTGGAATAACTCATGCATGGAAATTATGGTGGGAGAGAGAAATAGAGAGAGTCTTGTTGAGTGGAATGAAGGTCCCAAAGGACCCTCTTTACTCTCTCTCTCTCTCTCTCTTTCACCGGCCTCGATTGATTTCTACCCCGGAATTTAAAATTTAAAATTTTACAAGATGAAAAATCGAGATTTGGTCTGAGGTAATTTTTTTCTAGCAAGGGAAATGTCAAAAACTACGTATTGGATTCATTTGTTTTGTTTTGCATAGAGGGGGGTAAACTAAAAATAAATCCCAAGAAATTAAAAGCTATTTGGTAAACATTGGACCATTAAGGGTGGACTAGGAGGTGACCGATATTTCGTTTCTTACATAACATAATACAATATATTTTTTTATATATTCAGAAATTAGAATTTCTCCCGAGTAAAATTATCTATAGGCCATATGTGAATTCAAATTAGTTATCAATTTGTTAGAAAAATTATTTAAATGGTTTCATTAGTAACAGAGCAAAATTTTTCCAAAACTAATAAATTGTACACTGAAAATCATTGTATACTGTGGAAAACACTAATTTCGATTACGAAGGTAGAGAGTTAATGGCTCGGCTTAGTCCGATATTTATTTATTTTGAAGTCACAGGGATTCAAACATGTCGAAAATTTGAAGAGAAATAATGTAGAGGTCTATACTCTAAGCAAAAACGTTAAATTTTAACATCTGAAATAAGCTTTAATTCATTTTAACACCTCTTTCCTTCAAATTGTTATTCTGTAAGCAAAAACTTTAACAGCAAGGCGTTAACATTTAGTCAATAATGTTAAAAATTAATGTCATGTCTAGGAGGTGCCTTTAATATTTTAACTCCGTATTTAATGCATAAAAATCGCGTCTTTAATCTAAAAAGTAAGATTATGATTTTAACAGTTTTGAGATTAAAACAACATGTTAATGTCGTTGTAAAAATTTTGTTTAGAGAATAGCATTTTGTGTCAGATAGGCCTACTATATAGATTGAGAATAACAAATCATGTTAGTAATGCTCAAGCGCGAGAGGTTATCCGAGGGGTATAAAAACACGAACAAGCAGAAAACAGATATCATCAAATGAATCGTTAACACCTGGTGCTAAAAAGTAAAATGTTAACGTTGTTGTTAAAAATTGGTTTATACAATAGCATTTTTTTTAACTTTAGTGTTATTACTTTACTTTTTAACACCCAATCAGGTCTATTCTCTAAGCAAAAATGTTAAACTCAGCGTTAATTTACAAAGCATTAACATTTAGTCAATAGTGTTAATATCATCGGACTGCCTGGGATCCAAACCCTCGACCCTTAGTATACAAGGCAGGCGCGCTACCAACTACGCGAAGCCCGATGGCTGACAAAATGACCTAATTAAAAAGTAAAATTTTAATAGATTTACACTAGTAGCCTAAATATGAAATGTGCTTCTTTTGATTTTTATGGTATTTAACTAAGAAGAGATTTTTCTGATTATGGAAGGGCCTGGTTACGGATATAACAATATCCACTTGAACCGCCCCTGGCGTCGCGTGAATATTGAATGTCGCGTGACTCGCTTGCGTCACGCAACGACGCGATCAGTCGCCCTACGATCATCCTAATGATGATGATGATGATCGGAGGATCACGTGTATATGGACGTGTGTCTATCCCATCCCTAAATAAAAATCATATTATTATTTTTAATCAATTTCGTTATCGAGGTCGCCGTTTTATAGATCACCCCTTCCATTCCGGTTTCCATAACCATCGATTATCAATTTTGTATTTTCAAATAAAATGATAATAAATTTTTATGTTTTATAAATAAAATATAAGGTAAATAAATAAAAAATTTTTTTTTAAGGGGAGAGTGGAAAATTTTAATTTTGGTATTTCAATAAAACCTAAAATGAAACAAAAATTTTTATTTTTTATTTTAATTGCAAAAAATTTCTCATAAAATATTTTAAAGTTTATTTTTTATTAAAAAATAAATAAATAATAAACGGAGTAATGATATTTATTGAAAAAAATTAATAGATTTTTATTAAAAATATTAATTTGTCAAGATTTATAGATTAGATTTTTACATATCGAGCCTCATTGTATATATTTACAAGGTTTATTCTACAATACCTTCTTTTATAGGCCTACTAACGACAATGTACGGTTCGGACCAGTAGCGTAACGTTTTTTAGCTGGGCCCCCCGCAAACCTTTATTTCGGGCCCCATTATTAGACCTTACAAAAAATATTTTTAAAATACAGTATATCCCTGAACCCTGAGGGCCCCGGGCCCTCTCAAAGACAAATTTTCATTAATTTTTCCGTTTTTACCGGAGCCCTGAGGGCCCCAGGCTCTTTCAAAGGCAAATTTTCATTAATTTTTTTTGTTTCTAAATTTTTCCGTTTTTACCGGAGCCCTGAGGAGATACAGTTTTTTAGCCCGGCCCGGCCCGTGGGCCCCCCAAGGTCCGGGGCCCCCCCGCATTGCGGGGTCTGCGGGGGCGTACGTTACACCAGTGGTTCGGACGCAATTGTAGTCCTATGTATTAGAATTTTTGAACGTATTAATAAATTCTTTAAGAGTGAAAAATATCAAACTATAATTGAATAGCAAAAAAACATCAGAAAATATATATTACACCCTTCACCCTCCCGCGCCCTTAGGCCGAGAGATTAGAGATGTTGACAAATTTCAATATTGATTAGAAAGTAAAATTCATTTCAATTCAATTTTATGAATTTTTTTTTTTTTTTTTTTTTATGAAAAAAAAAATTCATAAAATATGATTTGGTTTTATCTATAATTTTACTTTCTCTTACCTATATATAACACAAAAAAATCTGGTGTGACAAACACAAAAAACAACTTTAAATTACCGAAGATAAGAGCAAGTTGTGTGCTGTGCGAGCAAATTGGTATCCAAATGGCTTAAATAAAATCATAGAACTACCTGAGGTCCGAACTCGCGACTTTTGGTATACTAGGTTAGCAAGCTAACCCGAGGGCCAGTGCGATCATTTGAATTAAAAAGTCCCATCCCATAGAAACAAACAATGAAAATAGGGGCCGCCAGATAAATCAAAATATTGAATTAGAATGCCGTCCGCCCTCGGGCTTGGTGTAGTGGTTAGCGTGCTAGCCTCGTATACAAAAAGTCGCGGGTTTGGACCCCAGGTAGTCCGATGATTTTATTTAAGCCATTTGGATACCAAATGAACCAAACAAAATTAGCTACCCCGTCTTGCCCCACGTTCCCCTATATTAATTAATAACGGATATCGTCAAAGTCTTATATGGCCTGAGTTGCCGAAAAATCTGTGTGAATGTGTGTGTGTGAGTGTGACTGTGAATGAGAAAAAAGTGTGAGTGTTAAAAAAAAGAACGCCGACCCATGGAGAAATATCAAAATTTCGAGCCAGCGTGAACGTGTTAACGATGTTTTTCTTTTATAGCTTGGGTTCTTTGGAGCATATCCTCCGCATTAAAAGGGGTTTACTATATTTGATATTCGCAGGGATTTTGTTTTGACTAGAGCCGTAAGCAAAAAGATAATGTTTGTTATTTTTTTAATTGGTGACGTTGCATCACGTCACCAGATGAGTGTTATGATCAGTAAGCAAATACAATGCATCGAGTGAACAGGTGAATGCATCCGAAGGCAATATACGGATTACGTGCAGCCGATATTTCATACGAATCTATTTTTAAAAGCCATATGTCACGTGGCCTGTTTGCTTTCGGATTAAAGCAGCCGCCACCGGCGCTAAAAAATTCAATAATCCTGATTATAAGTTCATTTTTTTTAATATTTATAATATTATTAGCAAGGATTTATTATGAGTGATTATAATAATTTTAAAAATCGTTATAACGTTGATTTTATATTTTATGTCAAATGTAGGTGCTTTCTGTAATTATATCAGGGGTGGCTAAATGCTAATTTATTAGTGAAAAAATTTAAGAATTAAATAGCAAGTAATTTTATACTCTAACCCAGAGTTTCCCAACCTTTTTAAGTTCACGGCACCCTTGGGAATTAAATTCCTTTAATAAAAAAAAATAATAATAAGTTTAATATGTACAATATTATAAAATAAGTAAAGCATACCATAACATAAAATAGTAAACTTTACTACAGTCACTGACTAAAAATACATCCATAGTTTTATTAGCTCAAGTATAGGGTAAATTTTTTGGGTTTATCTCAAAATCTGGCGGCACCCCTTATATACACCCTATATACACGAGGGATTCGTTCAAATCTTCTAAAGAAATGGCCGGGTTAATAAAAAAAAATTTTTAATAAGAAATAAAAACGTTATACCGAAACAGAGTTAAGCGGGGTATTGTATTTAACAAAAACTCACCAGAGTTTCAAGCAAGATGGTGTTTGATGATGATGGATGATGAAATATTGTTTGGTTGGTAGCTACATGTAGATTCTGAAAAAAAAAAAAATAGTTTAGATTATATCTCTATATACTTACTACTAATGTCAGTTTATATATAATATGAAAAATGCTTATACAAACAATATTCAAAAAAATACAATAAATTTCTAAATTTGAGAAAATATTGATATTTTAGGTAACATGTTAGTTCTGTCCCAGGATGCTTTTTGTTGGAATAAGAATTAAAAATTGTTTTGAAATTTTTTTCAAGAGAATAATTTTTTAAGTTTCGCAAAACAAAATTCAATTTTCAAAAAAGAACTAAAGATAAGGTTTTTTTTTTTTTTTTTACTAAACAGCATTCGTTGTATTTTTTTTGCCATTTTTTTTTTTATTTGATATTTTAAAATGTATTTTTTTTATTTGATAATTACTGAAATCAATATAACTTGAATGTTGTTGACTTTTTCCTTGTTCATTAAACAGTTAACAATATAAATTACCATTAATAAAATATTTAGCAATTTTTTATTTATTTATTTAATTTCTTTTTTTATCCGATTATGTTGATTGAGCTCTTAAAAAAATATTATATAAATATCAAATAATGATAAAACGAATAGGTTGTGGAGCTATTATATTATTAAAAAAAAAAAAAAATTAAAAAAAAACATCATCGAATGGAAGGTGTATATTTTTAAATATAGATATAATTGATTTAATCAAATGACGTCATATTCAAATTAATTTTGTTTATTGAAAAAACAAAATACCTCTTTATAGAATAATTTAATTTTGAATTGTATAAAAATGTAATTTAAAATGAGGTAAAAAAAATGTTGTGTGATGTACTTATCACACCCGAGTTTTTTATTTTTTTATTTTTAAGTGTTTAAAATTACCTTTCTTAATAAAAAGAAAAGCGATTAGGTAAGCTTATGTCTATTCCTTTTTCTTTTTTTAAGGAATCTTTATTAGAGTTGTAAAATAATAATTGGGCGTGTTGTTGTGGTTGCGTGACTGCTAGTCATAAAATATTGCCGGGGTTAAACTGGGGGCTGGCCCTTCGGCCCTTTGGCCCCTGCACCCCATGAGTTGAGTTACGGCCTGCAACCCACGACATCGACAAGTGGCTCGTTTACACATGCAAGCCCAAGTAAGAGTGCCCATAAATTATTATAAGGGCTCTGAGCCAAATGGGTTGAGTAACTCACACCAAATGGACAAAAAAAGGGTGGCTGGGGGGAAAAAGAGGCGGGTATGATCATCAGAGATCAATTTATATCTAAATTTCCTTTTTTTTTTTGTAATTTATCAATAATATCAAAAGAAAAGTCATTTTCAATTTAAACCCTTTTTATTATCCTATAGAGGTGAAGGGTGACAGTGAAAAGTAAAGTAGCAGGAAGGGGAAGAAATTGTCAGAATGTACAGTATAATAAAAAATTACTTTTTGTTACATTGAAAAGTGGAAGTTACTTTTGCGTACTTTTGACATTTGGGCCATTGTAAATCCACCATTGGTGTTTTAAAAAAGATTCTTTCTATCTATAATATTAGCAGCGGCGTAACTAGCCTTTGAGGGCGGAGGGGGCGAAGCTCAACTAGGGCGCCATTTTTTAAGTTGTAATATATTTTAAAGAAATCTATCAATTGTTTGGGCAATCTATTGAAAGAATATGTTAAAATCACCGTCCAAAGGCTTGAAGCGCCTGGGGCGAAGGGGGCAAGCGCCCCCTTCGCCCCCACCTAGTTACGCTACTGAATATTAGGGCTAACCTATATATCACCTGTTGAGAATCATAGTGGCGAAAGTCGAAAAATTTAATTTTTGAGTTAAGCCTTAGCAAACGTTGTTAAAACGCCTTCTCTTTTGAGTACCAAAGCAACGAAAATATACTTCCATTCTTTGCTATTGATTCGAGCCTATTCATTTGTTGCCCGGCTATTTAAATGTAATTATATAAAACTTTCAAACGTCTTTTCTCTCGAATTGTACAATTTCCAACTTTCGCCACTATAATTCTCAGAAGGCGATATTATTTTTTCACATTATGAATAAGAAACCAAAGTGCCCTCGGGCTTGATGAAGTTGGTAGGGCGCCTGCCTTGTATACCAAGGGTAGAGGGTTCGGATCCCAGGCAGTCCGATGATTTTAAGCCATTTGGATACCAAATGGCTTAAATAAGAATGGCTGGACCCCCAAAAAATATATTTACAAATAACTGGTATCGTAAAAAGTCTTAAATGGCAAAAGTTGCCGAAAAGACCGTGTGTATTTGTGTGAGAATGGGAAAAAGTGTGTTTTTTTAATAAAAAAAAAGAAACCCAAGTGAAATGGATTAAAAGAAAGTTTTGATTGAGATAGTATTTTTTAAGCTGACTAAATGGTGAATAGGCCTAGGCCAATAAAAAAAAAAAAAAAATTGAACTATTATAATATCTTATTCTTTCCTCTACAAATTAGGGGTCCTATATTGATTGAATTTATTACATTGGAATTCTTTAAAGAAAAAATTTACTGCTCTGACTTTGCCGATTATTGAAAATTCGATCCCTAATTATTATTTAACTTTGTGAGTAGGTTTATTTGTTGGATGACCTGGCCTCCAGGAATCGAACGCAGGATCTTCAGCTTTTCGGTGCCTCGGAGTGCTATCCAATATTTTGGTTAGTGGAAGGTCTCGTGACCTGGTGCAAAGGGTAGCAAACCAATGCCCTCCGAAAGATTGGAGATCCTGGGTTCAATTCCCGAGGCCATGGATCGTTTGACCCATCAACAAATAAACATACTCGCAAAAACTTGTTAAGCAATATTCCTAGAACAAGTAAAGTCCATATCGAGGTATTCATTGAATATTAATGTTTTATTGAAATATATAAATCTTGAAAACTATTTAAGCCTAATTATTATAAATTATAAATAAAAACCTGCTTACAATGTGGGGGAAAGACAAAGATTTATAATAAATTGAAAACAAAGAACATGACTTTTTAAGCCCAAAATTCTTTATCGACGTTTTGGTGACTAAATGTCACCCATCATCATATTTTATGATTGGTTTCCGAAAGACTGATAGAGTTAGGCTGAAAGTCTTGTTCTTTGTCTTCAATTCCTTAAACTCACACACTCTCTTTCACTGGCCACCGTTGAGTACGGACGTGTTTCGGTCGCTCGCTCGCTCCTTCTCTGAAATGACGGCCAACTGTTACGTATGTGCCCAATGTGTTTCATCAAAGGGAATCAAATGTGTCATTTGTTCACAAATGGCACATCCTAGATGTGCAAAGCTCACTGAAGCGGAGATCAACAATATGAAGATACATGGTGTGCCTTGGAAGTGCGGCACGTGCAAAAGTGCGTCAACCTCGTCTCCAGCTGGAGTTCGTGGGGGTGAGGCTGTTATATTGGCTGAAATAAAGACGTCAATTGCCTCACTGTCCTCCGAATATGGAGGTGTGTCAAAATCTCTCACCTCTCTTCATGATAAATTTGATGCTCAAGCGGCGACAATCAGATCCCTAGAAGAAAAACTTGAGGCTGCCCTTCACGAGATTGAGGTCCTTAAAACTTCAAATGAAAGTTTAACCGAAGAAAATAATTTTCTCAATCTTAAATTAAACCAACTTGAGCAAATCGCCTTGGATAGGACACTGGACATCCACGGAGTGCCTGAGGTGCAGGGTGAACTTCCAGCAGCTTCGGTCATCAAGGTTGGACTTCAACTTGGTATTCAGTTGGGACCTGATGCTGTCGAATCATGCTACCGATACGGTAAACACATCGAAGGGAAACGCACTATCTCAGTGAAGTTCCTCCATAAAAGAGATAGAGACAACTTTATTGAGCAGAGGAGGATTAGGAGGGAAATCACCCTAGATGATTCTAGAATCTTCATTAACGAAAGTCTTACTGCCTACAACAGAAAAATCTACGGGATGGCGCGGCGTGCTAAGAAGGCTGCAGGCAACAAATTTAAATATCTATGGATTAAGGAAGGCCATATATACGCAAGACAGGACAACGGACAAAGATATTTCAAGATTTCAACTGAGAAGGATGTTGATCTGATTAAATGACTGATTTATGGTAAATTTTTCTTCGTGACTATTTTGACGTTTCGCTCTCTTTTTGTCTTCATTCTTTTGGTGAATATTGAATTTATTTCTCTCAAATTAAAACTAAAACTATATTTATTATTATTATTTAAATTTTCTTATATTTTAAAACTGTTCATTACACAACATCGTTTCTCTTTTTTTTCATTATTAGTCATATCTCTCACTATTTTTGTATTTGAAGTTTCGAGGTATATGAAATTTTGTTTTCAAGGCTTTGGCCTAATCTTTATCTTTCTTATTAATATTTCATCCAATTTCGATTTATTTTTTCAAAGAATTCTAAAATCAAATATTAATTTTATTAAACTAATTTTATTTAAATTAGTAGATAAATATATTATTAAATTATTTATTTTTGTTTCTAATTATTTGATGGGTAAATTCACAATCACATACTTATACTTAAATATTAATATGCTAAATTTAAAAAATTATGTCATGTGCAAATTTTCCAATTTTAATTTAATTTCATTAAATTTTTTTGAGTGCTTTTATTTTATTCATTATTTATATATAAATGAAATTTTTTCATTATACTATATAGGCCTATCATCTTTTATTTTTAATAATCATTTGCTATTATTTTTATTTTTTTATTATTTTAAAGCATATTCTGTATTATTAATGATCAAATCATTTGATATAATTTACGTGATTAAGTCAATCATTACTTTTCATAAAAATATTTATCTTAAATTTTTACACTGTATTGTTTTTAAAATTTATATATATTGTACTTTGTATTCTAATAATAGGTCTTCTTCTGGTCGACTATCCGGCGCCCCTGCTCACTTTATTTGTAACTTGATATTAGATTCATGGTTCGCGGGTCCAGCTCTGGGGTCGGATGGGTTGGCCTTTCTCTTGGATGTTTTGATCTCGATCTTAGTCTTTTGCGGGGGTTTTGGACAACTAAATTATTTGCATGATGACTGTAATGTTTGTAATGGCTGATACCCTCAATATATGTCACGTAAACGCGCAATCTCTCAGTGCACATTTGGATGAATTTAGAGAATATTTTTCTTCTAACATCTATCAAATAATTTGCATATCTGAATCATGGCTTAAGCCTTATATATCATCAAATACAGTTGGACTCAATAATTATAATTTATTCAGATGTGACAGAGAATCTAGAATGGGTGGTGGGGTTGCAGTTTACGTTAATAAGGCCTTTAAGACCAGAGTGCTAACAACATCGCAGCAATATACTACATCTTTGATTGAGTTCATAGCAATTGAAATTAGTGTGGGTGATGCTGTGATTTTGTTGGTGGTAGTATATAGGCCACCTAAAGTTGGATTTTATTCAGACTTGGAAAACCTTTTATTTGAATTTTTACCTCTTTATACTGATGCTGTGATAATGGGTGATTTTAACTCTGATTTCAACTCCGAGTCTCCTGATAAGTTTTATTTGAATAATTTATTTTACTCTTTGGGGCTTGATGTTGTACCTCTTGGCCCTACTCATTTCACCTCTGACTCGCATTCCTGGATCGATTTGATTGTGACCAACGATTCAGTGTCTCAGAGAATTAACACTAAGGGACAACATCAAGTGCCATTTCTTTCTGCGCATGACCTCATATACATAAAACTTGACATAACCATAACCCAAGTAAAACCCACAACTGTTACCTTCAGAGATTTTTTCTAACTTTATTCACGAAGAAT
>JAKCPI010012534.1:0-11791 GCA_023213315.1 Euborellia annulipes
GATGATTTATTTAAGCCATTTGGATACCAAATGGCTTAAATAAGAATGTCTGGACACCATATATGTATATTAAATCAATATCGGTTATCGTAAATGTCTTATATGGCCTGAGTTGCCGAAAAGACAGTGTAAATGTGTGTGTGAGTGTGTGAGTGTGAATGAGAAAACTGTGAATGTTTAAAAAAAAAAAAAAAAAAAACCTCATTGTTCCGGAGCATATGTGCATATTTTGGCTTTTTTTGAACAAATTTTATTTATTTATTTAAAACATGTAGATAGGGCAGGTTGCCCCTCATAGTGTACACAATAAATTTGTCAAACATTTCTCAGGAACCCACTTACATCCATCGATCATTCGACTAGCGACAGTGTCGGGCAGGAATCAGGTGGCCAAGTTTTGATCAGAACAGCGCCAAATATGCCTCTCACAATCTCCCAGAATCTCTCACCCCAGATGGACGGATAACAGGGAACTGAAATTGGTGGCTCCAATGGGATATGCAAGGGGAGGGTATTCCAAACCTGCTGTTGGCACAGCGAAAGATCGCGACATAAGGCCCGAGGCATGCCTCGACAATCCAAACCCCGCGCCCTGGTGGATGAGTTGAGTGACAGAAGATTCTAAATATAGAGGGAGGCGCGTACAGACAATATGGTAAATGAAGGTCGCATATCTAAATCTCCTGTAAGAATCCCAAACACCACCCAAGATCCCCCAACAAGATGGGAGACGTGGTCTCTAGGTCTTAGGTCATATACATATATACCTGACACAGTTGGCTGAAAGCCACCCGGAGCTGTCAATATTAAAGAAAACCACGTCCCCATACAGAAAATGGGGGAGCACCAGGGCAGACACCAGTCGATGCCTCAGCCATTGGGGAGTCACACTCATCAGCCTTCTTAATGGATGGAGAGTGCAAATTCCATGCACAATGCATGTTTTGCCAATTTGTAACCAAAACAATCTTCTTTTCATGCATATTTCAATATTATTTTAAAAGAATCATGTTTTGAATATGTTTGTGTAGTTGCTTTTAAAGTCTAATGTATGTGACAAAAATTAAAAATTATTTTTAATAGTTTCAAACTTTGGAGTACAGGGTGGAAATGTAAAAGATCAAGATTTCAACTTCAATTTGTACCAGATTAATTAAAACTCTGATGATAGATAGAACCCAATTCCAGTGGAAAAATTCAGCAATTTTTGAGCTTCCCAATTTGGAAATTTGGAGAACCGAATATATTCCTGGACTCTCCATAAAGTCCTCTTTTCGTAGGGTTACTATACGACCAGATTTCGTCCGGACAGTCCGGTTTGGAGTCCGGATCTGAAAAATGTCCGGATTTTACTAATATAAACCGCAAACGTGGGCCAAATCGGGATATTGTACTCCGCACCGCACCACATATCTACTGTATGTAAATATTTAATGGAATTTTCAGACCAGATTTTTTAATTTAAAAGCATATCAATTAACCTAAGTTTTATAATATTGTTCATGTGCTAACAACGAGCCTAATTTTAAAATCTTTCCATATCCCCCCAGACTCCCTGGGAAGTCGTCCGTCCCATTCAAGCCTCAATAATAACATGTTAACTCTAGTTATCTAAAAGGCTACAAAATTTCATTTCGAACATCAACCAGCCTGACAGACAGACACACTCCAATTATCATATACAATTGATGCCGTTTTATTCCTTTAGCGAAAAATAACAATAAATATAATTAATCGAGCAAAGAGTTAGTGTTCTTTACTTTTTTTTCTTCTTTATTTCTTCATCGTTCAGAAGTATAATACTCTTAAAGAGAAGGCAAATGGCGAAGGAGATCATAAAAGAGAATGTGTTCAAGTTAAAATATTCACCCAAATAAAAAGAGGTTATTCGTTTTTACTTTATTACGTTTTTTTTTTCTTTTTTCAAATTTCAAATTTATCAAAATTATTTATCTTAAGTAGCTACTATGTAGCTAAATAGTTTATTTCTATATGAGTTGACTCTAAAGTTAGTAACTTTAATAATAACTTTAGAAACTATTAATAATACTAGCTTGTATTAAACATAGTTTGCAAGGGGAAGGAATTTACCTTTAATGGAGCAGTATTTTCTAAAATGTAGGTCATAGGCTAGTGTGCACTTTGCAAAACATTCTTTGCCCATTAATTTAACAAATTTTCTTTTCATGCGATAAAACAGAATTAAAATATGTATGTAATGATATTTTAAAGCAATTTCTGTCTCATATGTCAGCATTAGATTATCCTAGTGCACTGAAGACACGCACTAAACCCAAAACCGGATGTATATAAAGGTGCCAACTTTGAATGCGATACAAAAAATGTGGTTATATGGACCCTGTTACGCAATTGTGTGTCAAGCGCCAGGTTCCGAGTTTTGAGAAAATCAACATTGAAGTTTTTTGGATTTAAATTGTTTTGATTAGATTATATATCATTTTTGTTTGTCAATTGAGCAAGTAAATACTGTAATTATTGCAGATATTCATAAATTATTTCTAAAAATACGACTAATTTAGAGAATAAACAATAAAATATAAAAGAATTATTATTGCAAAATTCTCCAAGTCCAATTATATTTGTAAAAATCTGGTGTGACTGGCGCACAGCACACAACTTTCTCTTACCTTCGGTAATCGAAAGTTGTGCACTGTGCTTGTCACACCAGATTTTTCGTGTCGACATATATTTAGTTCCCGACAGTACGGAACATTGGAATTCAGATGTAAAATTTATAAGTGTGGGAAAATATTTATATTTTGTTACCATGGCAACCATTTTTCCTATCTTTCCTATGAAGCACAAGAGTAAAGTGGTCTTCAGAAGATTTCAATCGCAAAATGAGAATATACATTTTAAAGAGCATCTAAAAAATAATTGATTTTTGAATTTAAAAAAAAAAATCGTTGGAGCAAATTTTGAGAAAATTGAAAAAAACTGAAAAAGTACATCAGTAAAGTACTAGTAATCTTTGGCCAATTTTGATTAAAAGCTTATTTTTCCGGTCCCGGGCGGTGTTTAACTTAAATATAAAATTTCAATCTCCTAGCTCAATTCCTTCATGCTTAAAATTGAACACACACACACACACACACAGAGACAGACAGACAGACAGACCATGTCGCGGAAACCACTTTTTTGGATTCAGGGGACCTCAAAACGTGAAGATCCACCAAAATCTCGACATCGAATTTTTGACATGAATCCAATACTTTCTCTCTCTATATATATACATGTATTACATATATACATTACATAGTTAAGAGAAAGTAAAAATACTATTAATTATAGCATTTGAAACAATATTCCGTGCTTAACTCAATTTTGAATTTTTTGGCGCTTGACACGCTAATGCATAACAGGGTCCATATATTAATAGCATTAATAAATAATTTTTGTTTTATTGACGAATTCCTGGTAGAGTAAAACCCCTCTTATCCGGCCTCGGATCAACCGGTCCTCGGATTAACCGGCCTACCCCAATTAGTATTATAAATATATTTATCATACACTATTTTTATTATTACAAATATTATAAATAAATGACTTTTTGGAACGAAGTTCTTTAACGCGGCATACGCAAGGAGAAAATGTAACGTAACAAAAACTCGTTCCTAACAAAAATGCGTTCCCAGCCCCCGAGCGACGGCGGAGGGTGGCGAGATTAGCCGAAGCCACGCCCACCTTCTCCTTCTCTTTATTTCCTTCTACCAAGTATCTACCGAAGGCGAGCAAGAGGTTCCAGCGGGCTCAGCTCCCTGGCTAGAAGCCCGAAGGAGGGCTTTATTCATATTAAATTATATTCTGAGTTGAAAAAAGCCGTGAGGAACTTCGTTCTTGCCGGGGGTCCTACGACCCCACACGTTTGCTTTTTTGTATTTTAGTTTGTTGGAAGTTTGTTTACTTGCTTGCTTCCAAGTCTATTTTTCTACTATAGAGGCTTAAACAAAAATAAACGAGTTAGTAAAACGAAAATCCAATTTTTCACCGAAACCTCGGATTAACCGGCCAAACACGTATCCGGCCCGGGTCTCGGTCCCGAGCAGGCCGGTTGAAAGGGGTACTTTTTTTTGCAGAATATAATTCAACAACCCGATATTTTTGTGCTTTGGTGGATTACGCCAGTTATAAAAAAAAAAAAAAAAGAATCGTAGTATATTAAATATCAATTAGAGTACCATAAATTATAAATTAATATTTTTCTCCATTAAAAAGTTAAACCCATTCACCCTCTCTCTCTCTCTCTTTTGCAAAGTCTTTGTGAATAAAAATTAAGCTTTTAATAAGAAATCTAATATTTTGCTAAGGAGAAGAAAATATACTAAAGGCAAAAAAAAAGAAGAAGAAGAAAAGAAGGTGGAGAAAGAGAGGAGAGAGGGAGAGATAAATTAAAGAGATTAAATTGTTTGTTTTTATTCTAATTAATGGAGGCTGAAGCAGAAAGCAAAGCAGAGCAGAGTCCTTGACCTTTATTATTATTATATATGAACCCTGTTATTCAATGGAGTGTCAAAGACCAAATATCGAGTTTTGAGAAAATCAACATTAAAGTTTTTCTGATTTGAATTGTTTTGATTAGATTATATATCATTTTTTTTGTCAATTGTGCAAGTAAATACTGTAATTATGGCAGATATTCATAAATTATCTCTAAAAATACGACTAATTTAGAGAAAAACAATAAAATATAAAAAATTATTTTTGCAAAATTCTCTAAGTCCAATTTGCAATTTGCAAAAATGCTTCAGAATCTTGATAATAAGTAAAATAATTTTAGGTTATAATTCATAAATTAAAACGAAGATATTATAAAAGTTTTTTTATGGTTATATTTAATTAGGGTCCGACCGAAACAAGATTTTCAGCCGAAACCGAAACCGAATATTCGGCCTCAACCTTAGTTTCGGCCGAAACCGTAACCGAAACCGAAACTTGTATTTCCTATAAAAATTTTTTTTCATTTTACCTTTTTTTTTTTTTTTTTTGAATTTTTTTTCCCTCCCGTGAAAATCATTTTACCTTTTTTTTAGGGAGACTAAAATTTTTTTCTCCCTCAAGTGCAAATTATTTGACCTTTTTTTTTTTTGCATGCGAGTCTCATCCCATTTTTTAGACTCTGGTTTCGGCCAGCCGAAAGGTTCGGCCACTTTTTGGCCGAAACCGAAACTACGGCCGAAACAATGATTTTTGGCCGAAACTGGCCGAAACCGTAACCGAAACCGATTATTCGGTCGGTTCCTATATTTAATACTAGATAGCATAGAAACTTTTTATCAAAAGTACATTAATAAATTTTAAATAGTATTAATGTTTTAAAATTAAAAACAAAGTTATAACAAAATTTTCTCATCGATTAATTCCTGAATAATAACATGGAAACCGGAAATCAAAGTTATAATAATGAAATTGACTTAACCCATATAAGCCCAAAACTTTTTTGGTCACGGTTTTTTTTTATTTTTTGATATGTGGTCACGATTGGGTCCTAGAACATGAAATTAATTTTTTTTTTTCTCAATTCCTTTTTTAGGATGAATTAGGGCATGGTGCGAAAACGCACCACCGGGCACATGGGATGTCAAAAGTTCCCCGCCTATTAACTACATAAGAGTGTATAGAGAAGAAGAAGGAAATGGAATTGGTCCAAATTTTTGGCTTCCGGGTTACGAAAATACAAAAGAATAATAGACATTATTATTATTAGGCCTATTATTATTATTATTATTATTTATTTAGAGGATAAAGGTATTTTGTTTTTGATTTAGGATTGGAACAACCGATTAAACCATTGACACTAAACACTCCTAACAATTGAATCCCTCTTGCTTTAGGTTTCTTACTGCTTCAAATTGCAAGATCTCTACAGATGCCAGGCATTTTGGGTACAAAAATCTATTCTCTAATGAAAGAAAGAATTGCCCACCACCATTTCTTCGAACGAATACCTATGTTGCCGATAAACGGCGTTGTTTTTAATCGAAACGATCAATGCCGTCCATATTTTTATTATACATATCAACCAGTAGTGGGTGCTCCATTTATTTTTTGCAATTTGAATCAGTAAGAAACCCAAAACAAGACGGATTCAATCCTTAGGAGTGTATAGCGTCAATGGTTTGATAGGTTGTTCCAATCCTAAATCAAAAACAAAATACCTTTACCCTCTAAATAAATAAAAATAATAATATAGGCCTAATAATAATAATGTTTTTTATCCATGTGTATTTTCTTTGTAATCCGCAAGTCGAAAGTTTGGACCAATTCCACTTTTTTCCTCTTCGCTACGTAGTGTTTAGGCGTGGAAAGTAATGATAATTTTGATATCCCATGTGCCCCGTGGTGCGTTTTCGCACCATTTAAAAAGATGGACATATATCTCTAAAACTTAGAAATTGACATAATAGCTAACTATTGGATATCATTTAGTAACTCTCTAAAAAACATAAAAAACACCTTTTATTTGAATATGAGCGAATTATAAAGTAGAAATTTAATCTTTTCTTCGAGAAGTCGATGAAATTTCAGAAGTGAAAATTAGTGACAACTTTAGACAAACCCTGTGAGCTTCTATTAAACTTTGACAAGTGAATGAGTGAATTTCCTTGGAGAATAGAGTCTTGGCTTTAATATAAAAAAAACACCAATAATTTATTTCAACTACTTTTTTAGAAAAATAAGATTTTATAATAATATACGAAATGGTGCGTTTTCGCACCACCGGGATTATATGGGTTAATATCGAAATCGCACTCATCCTCATCTTCATTATCAGGAATAATATCAAAAAAATTAAATTTTGACATCTACGAATTCATTTCTCATTTAAAAAAAAAAGGATTTTGGTTTATTTATGTTTAAATAAGTTTTTATTGGTTGTTAACATCCTAAAAACAACGTGTTAGGAACATAAATCATTATTGCAAAATGTAAAATTCTGCATTGAAATATTGTAAAAATAATTTTATGCTTTTACATTAAATATAAATTTTTTTAGGACATATTTCATAAAAAATACTATTAATTAAAGCATTTGAAACAATATTCCGTGCTTAACTCAATTTTGAATTTTTTGGTCTTTGACACACCATTGCATAACAGGGTTCATATAGGCTTAATGAATTTTGTTTTTTACTTTCTCTTTCCTCAATATATGTTAATGTATAGAGAGAGAAAGTATTGGTTTCATGACAAAAATTCGATGTCGAGATTTTGATGGATATACACGTTTTGAGGTCCCCTGAATCCAAAAAAGTGGATTTCCCGACATGCTCTGTCTGTGTGTGTGTGTTCAATTTTAAGCATGAAGGAATTGAGCTACAAGGTTGAAATTTTATATTCAAGTTTTGTACCCCTCCTGGACCGTGAAAATAAGCTTTTAAACAAAATCGGCTAAAGAGTAGCCTACTAATACTTTACTAATGTACTTTTTCAGAACACAACTTTCTCTTCTTACCGTTGGTGCTGTTCGACAGTAACACCAGATTTTTTTTTATAAATTTTACATCTTGAATTCTAATTTATTGGCGGAGCCCTCGGGCTTGGTGTAGTTAGTAGCAAGCTTGCCTTCTATCCCGAGGGTCGCGTGTTCGGATCCCAGGCAATCCGATGATTTTATTTAAGCCATTTGGATACCATAGAATGCCTGGACCCCAAATGTATATAATTATTACATAAGAAGTTTAAAGTCTTATATGGCCTGAGTTGCTGAGAAGAATGTGGGTATGTGTATGTGAATGTGAAAAAAGTTAGTGTTTTTTTTTTAACACTCGCACTCACATTCACACAGTCTTTTGGCAAACAACTTAGGCCATTTAAGACTTTTAACGATACTCGTATGTTCAATATATCTATTTGGTATCCAAATGGCTTAAATAAAATCTTCGGACTTCCTGGGGTCCGAACTCGCGACCCTCGGTATAGAAGGTTAACCCGCTAACCCATGCACCAAGCCGGAGAGCGTGAGAGTGTTAAAAAAAAATATTGGCGGAAATGCATATCGACAGAAAAATCTGGTGTGACAGAACACAACTTTCGATTACCAAAGGTAAGAGAAAGTTAGACTAATCGATGATTCTACCCTCACCCCATCCCAACAGTCACTAGATCATAGAAGAAGCGTGTCTGCGCTCTCTCTCTTCTACAGGTATTACCATGGTCAATGCTCTGCCGAATTAAAACCAATTATCCCACCCAATGCAACATATTCACGGAACACAAGAGAGGCATCTTCCCAGCATCCCTATGCTGTTCAGATCACGACTAACAGAACTAGTCAATTCCAATCTTCCTTTGTCCCGTGATTGGAACAAGCTCCCTGCGTCTATCTTCCCCAAAACCTACAATCTTCAGACTTTCAAGTCTAACCTCAACAGGCATCTTCTCAGTTCCCGCAGTTGAGTTTCCCCTTTATGCTTCTCCTTTTGTTCTTATTCTTTTTTTTTTTTTTTATTTATTATCGGCTGCGGCAGAAGCCATCCAGCCCCATTTTTATTTACATTTACATTTGTTTGTTAACAATACAATTTTTTTTTTTTTTTGTTTTTTACATTTCAAAATAATATAATTATTGGTTATGTGGGCGGATGACATGAGTAAAGCGATGCAATGAGAACGGGAAGAGAGAAAAAAATAAAATAAATAAAAAGATAAATAAATAAAAATAATAGAGCATACAAACAAAAGCAAAAATCAAAATACAATAACACCACAACACAGGACAAACAATCTGACTGATACAGCATCAAAATAACAATTCAAATGGCATTAATACAAAACAAAATTCAAGGTAATATAACATCAATACAAAAGAAAATAAAATAAAATCCAAATAGCATCAAAACAAAGGCAAAAATCCAAATAAAAGATCATCAAAATACAAACAAAGATCAAAATGAAATATTATCAAAACCAAAGCAAAAATTAAACAAAATCAAAATAAAATAACGTTCAGACAAACATAAAAAAAAAAAAAAAAAAAAATCCCCAAAATACAGAGTGTCCTCAAAATAAAATATCATCAAAACAAGACCTCCAAAAATACATGGGCTCCAAACAAAACCAACATTAGAAACAAAATAAATCAAAGCAAAATAACTTCAAAACAAAATTGAAATAAAACGAAAGCTACATATCGTTCTTATTCTTTTCCTGGCTGCATGTGACTATTGGTCATTATAGGTCTTCGGACCTTATGCACCCATTCCAAAAAAAAAGTTGTGTTCTGTGCGACCAGTCACACCAGATTTTTTATCGACTTGAATCTTTGAATTAAAAAAAAGCTGCTTTTTTGTGAGAGAGCCTACTATAAATTCATTATACTGTTTATTGAACAAATAAAAAATTGAGTATTGTTTTATAATTTTTTTCAAAATAAGCAGACTTTTTTTTTTGTTATAAAAACTAATAATAATAATAAATAATAATAAAACTTCATTCTTTATATTCTTTGAATAAAAATTAATTAAATAATTAATATTTAGCGTAATCATAAAATAATGAACTTTTTTTATTTTTATTTTTAGCTGTTGATCTTTTTTCCATGCCGAGCGACTTTTTGTCTGGTTAACCAAACAACCAGCTCCTCATCCCCTTAGGAAATAAAAAAATAAGGGGATGTAAAATAATGATTAACGTTGAGGTATTGTCTACGAACCAACGAATTTTATAATTAGAGAGCGAAACAAAGGAGGAATTTTCATAAAAAAATTAAATATTTATTTTTATAAAACTCTTTTCTTAATTGTAAAATAAAAAATCTGGTGTGACTGGCGCACAGCACACAACTTTCTCTTACCCTTCGGTAAGAGAAAGTTGCGCACCGTGCTGGTCACACCAGATTTTTTGTGTCGAGATATATTTAGTTTCCCATAGCACCTTAGTTTCAAACTTGCATTTTAAATGTTGATTGCTTGAAATAAACTATGGTTATTTTTCAAAATTTTAATCTCATATTTGGACATTTTATACACAATAGATAATCCTAAATAAATACAAAATTTTCATAAGAATTGGAAAACATTTTTTAAAATGAATAAAAAGTTCCAAAGGGGACCCCCTTTTGAATCGAAATTAACATACAAATCCCTATAGGAAATTAACATTAGGCCTATGGAAGGATGACCTCTTTACTCTTGTACTTCATAGGAAAGATAGGAGAAATGGTTGCCATGGTAACAAAATATAAATATTTCAAATAAAAGCACTAAAAACACTTTAAATCCTAATTTTGTAGTGAAAGAAAAAAATGTTTTTTAATAAAATTATATAAAAACACGCCCATAATTGACATGGAAGGTTGTGCCAAAATTTCAAAGCAATCGGTCCAGTACTTTCGTAGATCGTCGATTAGATACAAACGAACATTTACATTTTTATTTATATACGAGATATATTATCGTAGATAGATAGATTAGGCTATTATTATCCAGGATTTGAATTCTACGTATTATAATCAGACAAATGCCAGCCATATAGATTTGTTGGAAATTTACAAATTGACACAAATCCACCCCCGCCCCGCCCCCGCTTCTCCCACCCACCCACCCACCCACATAGCAAATTCAATATTCCGTTTTTAATAATTAATTAAGCTTTAATTCTATTTTGAAATTCGATATGTACAAATTTTAAGAATAATCAGAAATGAAAACATTGGATAAAATTACCCTGCGTTTATTATTATTTTGGAAATTAAAAAAAAGATCTGGTGTGACTATTACCCTTCGGCAAGAGAAAGTTGTGTACTGTGTTTGTCACATCAGATTTTTAGTAGATAGCTACCGAATTAGCTTCGCTCAGGGCCATATTCCGGGGTTTTGTCGCACGTTACCTTGCTTGTCTCTAAGGATCTTGGTGGCTGTTGCTCTAACCCCAGCTTATTATGGGAAAATAGTAACTTCATCATTAGTCACTACCTTTTTCAATATATATATATATATAAATTTCTTTTTTTCTACACTGGTGTACACTAAAAACTTCTATATATATATATATATATATATATATATATATATATATATATATATATGCGAAGATAAGTTTTCTCGGGTTGAGTCGCGTGTGATGTGGAGATTTACTCGACGTTTCGGCTCTCATTTGGAGCCATTTTCAAGAGTATGGAATTAGGGGGAATTGTTGGGGTGGATTGTTTACGGGGTCGCAGTCTTGCTATTTATGGAATCAATTTGGATGCCTCAGAGGCTTGCGTTTGGTCTCTGAGAGCAGGAGGAGAGAAAGACAGTGTGTAATTGCGTTTGTGTTCGGTTTGGGTTGACTACGGGGCCTCAGTCTGCCTCCCCAAGTCGATGTGTTATTGGTTTGGTTAGTGGATGTGTTAGGAGATTGGGTTTGTTTCTGAGATTTGGATTGGGTGTGTGTATGTGTGATCGTGTCTGTGTTTGATTTAGGTTGACTTTGGACGCACTCAATCTGCCTACTCCCCCCAGTCGAGATGCTGTGCCGAGGCTTTGTTGGTCTTTGAGCGTGATGGCTGTAGTGGCGTTTGGTCTGACAGTGCTCTGACTCGATGCTGCTGTCTTACTGCGTCGTCAGATAGTCAGCGAGCATTCAAGACCTCGAGCGCCACAGCAGTAAGACAAACCAAAACACAAATCACTTCGACCATCAACACGCAAACCGCCACCACACAACCCAACACATCTCAAAGACAAACACAAGCCTCGGAAACATCCGGCAATACATCGACTGGGGGAGTAGGCAGATTGAGGCCCCAAAGTCAACCTAAATCAAACACAGACACGATCACACATAC